>SWBT01000246.1:0-73277 GCA_005298045.1 Pleurotus ostreatoroseus | reverse complement strand
TAAAGTAACCCCCCAAGTAAGTAAACAAGTCAACAAGTAAGTCTCCTCACGTCAGTAAGTAATCTAAGTAACTTGAAGTAGGCGATAAGTTAGCGCGCCAAGTAACTTTGCGCACGCTCAGATGATCAATGCATGAAGCGCGACCGCGGTAGCGCCGGCGGCTCTCGGCAACTCCCGCAGCACTGTGCATGCGCGCAGGGCATTGTCCGCTGCAACGCTCGCAATAACCACGACCATGTCCGAATACGACTCCCTACACCGCCAGTGCCGCACGCTGGAATCCCTCTTTGATACGAAGCTCACCTCGTACTCGCGTCTCGCATCGACCATAACCAGAAACCAGGACGACGTTGAAGCAGGCGGGTCCGCAGAACGATGGAAGGATCTGGAGATAGAAGTCGACGAGCTATTGCAGAAGGTGTGTCGGAACCATACCGGCATGGTGGATACAAAGGAGTCTGAAGATGCAGCATACTGCATCAGTTGCAGGAGATCAATGACAAGCTCTCCACGCTGTCAAACGACCCGGATAATCCGCCATCGCAGTCTATGCTGCGCGCCATACAGCGACATCGAGAAGTATATCAGGACTATTCGAGGGAATTCAAGCGAACGAAGGTGCGCTCTGCTGTCATATGACACACGACCCACATTGAGCTGCGTCGTCAGACCAATGTCCAGCAAGCACTAGACCAAGCAAACCTCTTGAGCGGAGTGCGGAATGATATAGAGTACGTGCACGCCACATGAATCCCACGCAATATGTTAGAACAGCTTCTTTTCCACAGCGCATACAAATCGTCTGCCGCAGACTCGCTGCTGGCCGAGCGGGACCGCATCAGCAGTTCACATAGAATGACGGACGACATGCTTGCGTATGTTCCGGACCCCCTCGCTCCCCTTCGCCCACTAACACTACTCTCACTCTATAGTCAGGCTTATGAAACTCGAGCGGACTTTGGGCGACAACGATCAGCGCTGTCAGGGATACAAACTCGGATGACAGGCGTAGTCAGTAAGTGACCACGTATGAACCTCCCAGAATGTCTACTCATTGACTTACAGACACTATACCCGGTATCAATAACCTCTTGTCTATGATCAAGACTCGCCGAAGACGAGACGCGATCATCATTGGATGCATCATTGGACTCTGTATCATATTGTTATTGTCTTACATATTTTAGCTCACTGCTTGGACTCCTGCACATCGTATCATAATATTGCATACCATCTGCTCTTTCTTATTCCCACTCTCGTCGCTGCCCACAGCATCTCCCAGGACGACAAATTGTACTGCCAGGCGTGGCGTATCTACAGCTATTTCAAGCCCCCCAACAAATCCGCGTCCCAATCACAGCGTTCTAGCCCCACCGTTTTACGATGTTACTCGCCACTGCAAACGTGTTCCCCCTAGTGCCGCTCGCCTCTCCCGCCAAGGTCGCGTTATCCCACTTCTGTCCAATATCGATCATGGTCTCCGCCACAAGCGTCGCGTTGTACGCCCCGCCGCTCTTCTTGAGGCTAACCAGGTACGTCACAAAGGCCTCCCAGCGCTCGGCATAGTATCCCCCTACCAAACCCGCCCACTGCTTCGACGCGTAGTCATTGTTCTCCCCGTGAGGCCCCCACAGAGTCAGCTGGTTCCGCGCGTTGTACTCAAGGTAAGACGCGTACGTCGCGTTGCCGCGGGCTAACCGCCGCGCGTCCTCGATCCAAGGGCTGAGGAGGAAGTTCTCGTTCGTGGCGAGGAGGGTCTCCATGTCTGAGAGGATCGCGAGGAGAGGCTTGCCCGCGGAGGAGACCTGGTTCGCCGCGGATGTGCTGCTGTTGAATATGGCAACGAGGGAGTTATATCGGTCGATGAAGCGATTCGCGAGGAGTTGGCGCGTAATTTCGACGACGTCGAATGCGAACTCTGGTACCCCTTTCAGTTCTTCGTTCGCTTTCGAGGCTCGGAGTAACAACTGCAGCGCGGGCAAGATTGTGGTGTTCGTATCATATGGAATAACCGTAGGATGATGTCCTGCAGAGAAGGTCAGACGGGCGAATGGTGCACAGGTAGCTAACAACTAGCAAGGTCACTGACCGGTCCTATTTACGAGTCCCGAGATGGCCGGCTGAAGCTCTAGGATACTCTTGATCGCGGCTTGCGAATTCGGATCTTGGTTGCTGTACACCGTCGTGCTCAATATTGTCCACGCCTCGTGCGCAGCGTCGGGCACATTCTTCACCAAGTACCGCCGCGAGACCCATTTGCGGACGTACTCAGCCACGGCGAGCGGCTTGGACGACCACGCTTGGTCGAGCAGTATATCATACACAATCTCATTGCCCGGCTCTTGACCCTCCATCGACAACCCCATGCCCTGCATCGTACTCCCCGGCGAGCCAAGTGCAGCGATTGGGCCCTGCGTAATGGCGGGGATGTTGCCCTCCATGCCCATGTTGCCTCCGTAGCCGTGCAGCTCGCACCATATCCAGGGCTTGCCGAAGTACGAGTGCGTGCGATTCCACTGCGGGGCAGCTTCACTGTACAGATCGAGGATGAGCATCTTGGAGTCATCAGTGACGCCGCCGAGGTACGCCTGGATGCGGTCGTCCGTCCAAAAGGCCTCGCTGGAGAAGAACAGCCAGCCTTGTAGGACCCATATGGCGTCTGGGTCTGCGGCTTGCAGACTCGCTAGGGTGCCTGCGCTTACATTTGTGAGGTACGAAATGTTTCCGCTGAACGGGTTGTTCTCGTTATACTGGTCCAGGGTATAGAAATGAGAAATGTTTCCGTACGCCGCACGCTGCTTTGCGATGAACACCTGCTGTATCTGGCTGTAGAGCGGATCGAAGGGCTCGAGGAACGACACGTTTGTGAGGGACGGCTCCCATAAGGGGCTCCACGCGCTTCCGTTCACGATGGACGCGTTCGGGAAATGAGTCTGCAGCGCGCGGGGGACGAAGCCGGTGAAGGCGGGCAAGATGGGCGTCATGCCCAGCTCGAGCATGCGCTCGAGTATCCGCTTCTGCAGTGCGAGTTGGTCGTCGTTCCACTGTTGCGGCAACGGACCGTCCCATGAGCCCTGGATGTTGCCGAAACGGTTCCACGGGAGGAACGCCGGCCCGGTGTAGAACGACGCGATCTCAGCGTCCGACAGACCGAAGTCGCGGAGGGTGGACGAGAGGATAGTCTCGTAGCCGTTCCACGCTAGGGGGAGGTTCACCCCGCGGAGAGCGAGCCAATCGAGGAGGAGTGACCATTGGGCGAAGTCCCAGAAGACAGTCGTATATGCGAAGGTGACGGTATTGAAGTGGTAGCGATACGGTACAATCGCGCTGCCTGTAAGAGGTTTTCCGACGGAGGGAAGGTGGGAGGGGAGGTTATGCAGGCGGGAACCTGTCCACCAGATGTCGACTCCGCCGATCTCGGTGACGTAGCTATGTCTGGTCAACGAAAGGACAGTAAGATGATATGGTGATTACATACGTATAAAGTCCTCGGGAACATGCACTAACGGTAGTGCAGCTAACGGTGATTCCACCATTGTGTCTATCTGTATCACTGATGATGAATGAATCGCCCGTTCCGCTGATCAGCTTGAATGTAAAGTCATCGACGTGTTCGGGGATGCGCCGCTGAACGATACCACGAATGCCTGCCAGTGAATCTGTAGTCGACAGTACGCCTTGAACGGCCAACACTGGTGGCAGGAGTAATAGAGCTGTAAACAACCTCATCTACACCTTGGGGTTTAGAGAGAGGATGAGCGGTCCAGCCGGTCCCCAAACCACAGGATATATACGAGCCATCAGTTGGATTAGCTCAACAGACGTTCTACGACAAGTGCTGCGTTGGGGACGTTTGAACGTTGGTTGGGTGACCTATGAAGTACGTTTAGTGAGAACGTGCACTCGACAGAGGCTGTTGCATATCGGACTCGGATTTGAGGTAACAACGTGGGAACATTGGTACGTACTTTGCTGGACGCGCCGTTCACGCCAGGATAAACTTCGGCCGAATGATAGACTCACGTCGCTGCTCGAGTACGCTCGTACAGCGATACCTGCAGAAGTCGTGGACGTGAGTACGGGTGCGCAAGGCGGGTAGTCGCTGTGAAACTCTATCTAGGGGCGGCTGCTCACATGTGCAAACACGCTTGTGTTGGGGGTCTCAAGACCAGACCTACTCTGTGCAAGCCTCAAAGTTAAGCTTCTCGTGTTGAACTTTGATGATTCCACAGAGACGGGTCTCGCGTCGATACTTCGCGCAGCGTGCCAGGCATATGATCCCTAGAACAAAAGTCCGACCTGGAGGCGTGATGGTAGATAGCTCCAGAGCCTGTAAGTAACGCCTGTGCTTTGTGAGACGCACCTGCTGTATAGAACTATGCTTCATCGTTGGGGAGAATGGGTGGGCCGGAGATGTCGCCCCCTTCGAAGCTCGACGGGCAACATATAGCAGAAATGCGCAGTGGTGTCTGAAACGCAGCTGGAGGCTCTCGCTGGGGGTCGGCGTCCGAGGACTTCCCCAGCTATATCAGAAAACCCAAAATGTCATGCTCCTATCTGCGGCCGATGGAAGTGTAGAACGTACGGGAGCCTGTGAATGTCGTGCGGCGTATTCGTTCGGCCGCGCGCGATGGCGAACGGATACACGTCTTGCCGCTAGGGGTCTCCAATGAATGTGAGAAGTGAGGTGGCATGACGATCCTAATTGCCGTTGGCTTCAACCGGTGGCCGATATATCTGAGACCTAGCAGAGTGAGTACCGGCATGGTCGTGGATTAGGGGTAAACCTAGCCTGGGGTTAGTGTGACGTCTTAAGGTTCTTGGGCTATTTGTAGCGGGAACACTTGACTTGGATTGGCCGCGATGATGCAAGACTTGGCGTATCTTGGAATGCACGACTCGACATAGGTGGCATTAAGATGGCGAAGCAGCAGCACGGAGGACGGAGAGAGAAGAGGATGGCAGTGCGACGGATATCGCGAGCAGTGGTGCGCCTTGCGAATTCTATAGCCTCTATAGATAACACGAAAAGCCACGAAGGTGGCTACGCGTATTTTTTCGCGACGATTGGGAGGATGCTCGGGGGTGCACACGTGTAGGTACTCGCTTGGCCGCGGTATGACGTTACGCGTAGAAAAGCGCGAGATATGTTCTGGACCTCGAGCGCCGACGAGCGTATGCGCGGATGGGTGGCTGTGACTGGTTGTGAGCATCGTCGCTGCCATTTGCCAGCTCTGCTGGGGGTGGTTGGTGACCGCGGTGGTCGCGGGCCTAGAGGGTCCATAGGGGTTTTTTGCGACATTACAGACGCAACATAAAAAATGGGATTGGAGAAGGGCCTCGTCCGTTTTGCAGAGGGTCTGGACGGATGACCGCATTCCCCGGCGGGCTGGCCGGACGTCGAATGCGCTGAGGGCTGCGAAACTTTTTTCTGCGGGTTTTTGGAGTCTTCAAAGCCCCCCCTAGCCGTGGGATGAGCCGCAAAAGCGTTTCCATTTTGCGTGGATTGTGTGCCTCTCAGACGCGCCGCACACCTCGACCCAAATTCGAGCCCAAGTGGAGATAATCAGCGTGGGAACTCGATCAATTGGGGGCACTCTTAAGCAGCCCGCCGCCGTCCCTCAAGCCATCCTCATCTCTCCTTCCACCATGTCCATCACCAAGGTCCACGCCCGCCAGGTACGTCCTCGTTGTGCTGCACGTTCTCGGCGCGTCTCACTAGCCCGCAGATCTTCGACTCCCGTGGCAACCCCACGGTCGAGGTCGACCTCTTCACTAGCAAGGGTATGTACACTTGTCGCGTTCCCACGTACAGAACATCAATTGATGCGCCCCGTCAGGTCGCTTCCGTGCGTCCGTGCCTTCTGGTGCCTCCACCGGTATCCACGAGGCTGTTGAGCTCCGTGACAACGACAAGGCCAACTACGTCGGCAAGGGTGAGTCTCCTATTGCGCATATATGCAGCGGACTTAGGCGGTCCTAACCCTCCTATTCCAGGTGTCCTGAAGGCTGTCGCCAACGTTAACGACATCATCGCACCCGCCCTCCTCAAGGCCGGCCTCAAGGTCACCCAGCAGAAGGAGATTGATGACTTCCTCATCAAGCTCGACGGCACCCCTAACAAGGGCAAGCTCGGTGCTAACGCCATTCTCGGTGTTTCCATCGCCGTCTCTGAGGCTGCCGCCGCCGAGAAGGGCGTTCCCCTCTACCAGCACTTCGCTGACCTCGCCGGTGTCAAGCCCCCCTTCGTCCTTCCCGCTCCCTGCTTCAACGTCATCAACGGTGGCTCCCACGCCGGCAACAAGCTCGCGTTCCAGGAGTTCATGATCATCCCCACTGGTGCTTCCACCTTCCAGGAGGCCATGAAGGTCGGTACCGAGACCTACCACACTCTCAAGAAGGTCATCGCCGCCAAGTACGGCATTGACGGTACGTACTTCCGGAGCTTGACGCGCATATAGTTTCATTTACTCACTTATATGCGCTCTATTCAGCCGTCAACGTCGGTGATGAGGGAGGTTTCGCCCCCAACGTCTCCGGTGCTGAGGAATCCCTCGAGCTCCTGACTGAGGCCATCAAGAAGGCCGGCTACGAGGGCCGCATCAAGATCGCTCTCGATGTTGCCTCCTCCGAGTTCTACAAGGAGGGCAAGTACGACCTCGACTTCAAGAACCCCAACTCCGACCCATCGAAGTGGATCTCTGGTGTCCAGCTCGCCGACCTCTACCTCTCCTACGTCAAGAAGTACCCCATCATCTCCATCGAGGACCCCTTCGACCAGGACGACTGGGAGGCCTGGAGCCACTTCACCAAGAACTCTGGTATCCAGATCGTCGGTGACGACCTTACGGTCACCAACCCTCTCCGTATCAAGACCGCCATCGAGAAGAAGGCCTGCAACGGTCTCCTGCTCAAGGTCAACCAGATCGGCACGATCTCTGAGTCGATCCAGGCGTGAGTACTTGCATATCACTATCTTCTAGCGCTTGAAGCTGATCGTGATGTCATCGTATAGCGCTCAGCTCGCTCAGTCCGACGGCTGGGGTGTCATGGTCTCTCACCGTTCCGGTGAGACCGAGAACACCATCATCGCTGACCTCGTCGTTGCCCTCGGTACCGGCCAGATCAAGACTGGTGCTCCCGCCCGCTCGGAGCGTGTCGCGAAGTACAACACCCTCCTCCGTATCGAGTGCGTATTCCCCGGCTTTGCGATATTGGGCACGTTCCTGACGATCGGTTATCATATAGGGAGGAGCTCGAGGGCAAGTCGAGCTACGCTGAACAGAAGGGCTTCTCTGCCGGCCACACCGCGCCCGCTCTCCTCAGGAAGTAAACAAAATAGCATATCCCTCGGGCTAATAGAAGAAGGGGTGTTGTATTGTAGACGGAATAAACAAAATAGAGCTGTACTAGTAACGACCAATGCAATAACGCATCACGAACATGTATTTTGCTTCTTGTGCGATGTGGATGGAAAGACGATGAGACCGAAACGCATGGGCTCGTAAATCCTTCAATGCATCAGAATGCATCTCGCAAGTTACAGGATGGAATCATATAAAGCTGTCGTTTCTAGTGGATAACTTGACGGCTACAAGGGGATGCCGCATACAGAGGATCGATAACTCCTGTCAAGATAGGGAGACACGGGACGGTAAAAGACTGGCAAATTGGACAAAAGCAAGCAGTTCGCGTATAACCTCAGTTCTTCCTCGTAACCAAGCAAGGCTCGGTTCCGCAAGACTCTGCATCATCAACGAAGTTGGTGGCGGGAATAGTGACTGTATATTTGAAGTGAAAGTGCCTTGTACGCTCTTCGGGAAGCAATCTCTTTTGCACGCCCCTGATTCCGCGCCCGGCCCCTTCCGTATTGGACGCCTTTGACTATCCCACGTAGAATTGTATTCAGTGTCGTGGCATGCACGCATGACATGAAATATAACATACTGTAAGCTATCACAGTCCAGGACTCCATGTTGTCCCGTTGTTCGTCCATTCTCAGAGTATCTAAGCTATATAATTTTTGGAGGAGGCCACTGAGTCGTATTCGATATGGAGCGGGCGCACTGTCAGTAGGTTCAATTTGGAATCTCTAATGAAGATGCGACAAATAACGGCAATGGTCGTAAGCATACAACACGTGATGTTATAGTTGCGTACCGTTCTCAAGGCTTGCATCTCTGAGAGTACCGGAGACAGTAAGTCTCGCCAAAGACTCGGATAATCCTGTCCATATGTCACCATCTTCCTGACCGATGAGAAGGAACGGTGACATACTCGGCGGTAGACGGTGGTCCCTGACAACAGGTTGTTGGGGTACAGGTAGGGGAACACTACCTTATCGTAATTCCTCTTGACACTTTCACGAATCATCCTAAACATGACGAACAAGTGAAGCCTCTCCTGGACGTCGAAATCGAGATACGCAACTACAGCCGCCGTGTTGAGCTATCAATGTACATACTGTGCAGCGGCGGATACTTACCACCATCGGAATCAACCAGTACATATGGATCGACCATCGCGAGCAACGACGAGACGCTGTTAAAGCCATCGAGTTTCGCTGCCTGCCCATCATACAGGTTCAATGTCCGGCGAGACCTCAGCTTCGAGCGAGTGCTTCACCTTAACAAGACGAGAGACGTCTGTATCAGACAGCATTGCATAATCGGCCACACTTTCCTACGACTAAGAATGAATATTCCTCATGCAGATCGTTTAGGAGAACTCCACCTCAAATATGTACTTGAAGATCGGTTCTAGTGGGTTGGAAAACTTGGACACTTTAATTTCGACGCGATTGATTTATTGATCGGTTATCCCGGCACACACCTTAGATTCATGGATGGGGCTCGGCTCCACATCGTCCTCATCCTGCAACGACGTAGAATCCCTTCCATCAGACACACCCATTAGAACGTCCTCGTTCTTTGAGTCTTAACGAATAAGTGGAGTCAAAACATGAAGAGGCTCAGATGTACCAGTGGACGTGCCTTCGGAGCCAGGAGCATCATAGCCAGCCGCAGCTCGCAAGACGACCGGAAGTATCTGCATCCTCTTGCGCATATGAATGCCTCGCAGGAATATGCACTGATCGAATGACTGTGGCCGATCTTCATCCGACGATGTCATCCTGTCAGCGTACTGTGCAGCAGTTTCTCCCGTCATTCCCATTGGAAGGTCTTCATGACTTTCCATTGGATGTACGCTCGTTAACATAGCTGATGAACCATCGTGGTCTCCTGAACTACTTGGTGATGATAATGGTGACGTGTTTATGGTCCGTGGCGCACTTCGTAAAGGACCACAGTTCCTATGGACGATTGGCGAAGTCTCCCAGGAGCCCCAAACGGAAGCAGACGCAGATCCAATACCCTGGATACCGGCTCTGAATTCTACGTTCAATGCGGTCGAATTATTATCAAAAGCAGCCATCGCGTATCCTCGAGTTGTGTCATGACCGGTAACGAGGATAATGTTTTTGAGTTCGACATTGTGACCTATATCTTGCGCGAATTTGACCCATGAGGCATGGTATCGTTTCATATGAGTCATGAATGTACGTTCTCGTTCAGCGTCAACGACCTTGACCACATCTTCCGTGATCGATAACGCCCCTTTGCTGCTGGAAAACTGAAATTGAAGAACGCCCGAGGCTGATAATGCGATGGGGCTACATAGATGATCAGTCATAGCTTGGGTCTGGATGGAACAGGGATCGCACCTTGCGGAAGGTACCTGCACTTCCATACCAAATCTTCGGGATGAGGCCAAATTGATACACAAAGGCGTACGCTCGCCACAATTCAGGATTGTGCACTCTTGCGGCAATGGAACAAAATCCTGAGGGACATCTCGTCCTAATACACGATTTCCCAGGGGCCCATTTGCGTCGAAGATCATACGAAACTTGCCCATCCACACGTAACCCACATGTCCGACCTTGATCTTTGCGTAATTTACTGGACTTGGTTCCCTGTCTCTTCATGAGTGAATAGACTATTGATGACCGTTAATCAGACCCATCTTTACCAAATACCAATACCCCATCGCATTCTTATCATCTGCCTGCGACGAGGCGTTATCAATGTACGGCTTCAGACTCGAATGGCGACATACTCGGCGTAGATGTCCCAACCTGGAGAGGCGTCCGAGCTTGGCGGAATATTGAGTGCCATAGAGAGTGTGTGCAATAGACTCGTAATATCTCAAAATACGCAGCGGAGAGCGAGAAACCCAGCGTAAATGAAGAGTAGAGAGGTGTCAATACAAGACAGGGCGGTGGGAATCCTGACACATACTGCCTCCCATTGACGCCTCAATTCTCAAACCTTGTCATCATCTGACATGCTGAACACCTTTGCTCCAGCGGATATTGTCATAGAACGCACCGAATATTGATCCAGTGAATAGTGCACGAGGAGATACACGCTAATCGTCGCAACGGACAAAGGTTGATATACTTTGCTGAGCCAGTTGAAGATGATGCATATATGCCTTGACGCACCTACGTCATCCACGCCGGAAGCCAGAGATTGTTATGGGTGAGTACATAACAGTAGTAGTAGAGAACGACTAAACAACAAAATGTGCAGCTGCCAGCTGCAGGTTCACGAGTGGGGCCCCCGACCCCGGAGCCGGGCCGTCACGCCTCTCCACGTGGGACAAGATCAGCAAATATTCTGTAAGCGCCCCGGTTTCATCCTGGCTCACAATACCTTCATGTTAAGCGGTGACGCGGCGCATTGAAGGTCACCTCTTGCAGCTGGCTTCAAGTGGTCCTTGGAGTTTCTAAGGAGAGTCTCGACGAATGGACTGCATACATTGAACGCTTTGGACAGTTTGACGATGCAATAATTCGAGAACATTTGAAGGCGTTTGTACGACACCTTGTACGACACCGGGCGATATTGACCGCAACCGCCGTGACCCATTTCGCAAACTAACCAGCCTTATCCTAGACCTTGCTCGTGCCGACCTCACTGGGACACACAATAGTAAGCCTGATTTCGTCGAGCCAGTTCAATTCATCGCTACCTCTGATCATACAGTCTCTCGAATTCCGAAACAGGAGCCATTGGATGCAGAACTCTGGCTCGACATAGCACTGACTTGTGCTAGTACGGCAGAAAGATACAAGGCGATGAGATTGCTTGGAGCGATGTTTTAGTATAAAATCTGCCAAAGAAGATTGCCCTTGGTATGAACAAGAAGATTCGTGAAAAACCTCTTCGTGGAGCCGAGGTCATCAAGGTATGTACAATGGTCTGATCTTTTTCAGTCTGCGCTGATTCTTGAGATGTATCCGGGTCAACAGGCTCCAAAATACTCGACATGCTGCTCAATGGCGACCGATTGCAACCGGTATCCAATGGTTTGAGACCAGATAGTAACCAGCTAGGAAACAAACGGCCGCGAGAATCTGATGGTCCACTACGTGGTTTAAACTTTTTTAGTGAATGCCGGAGACCCACTCTTAGTACGTTCGACACATGTAGAAAGAGGGAGCTCTCCGATCTGGTGGGATTGCGCTTGAGGTATTATCTTGCACATACTGTACCCGTGCGTTTTGCCACGATACTCTACCCGAGCTACTGATGTCTTCATCGGGAGGTGTTCATACATCATCATCCACGCCTGCACGTTCGCTGCTATTCGACCTCTCGGAAGACGCGCGGTCCGATGCTGCATTGAAGGCACAGTCGCAGCGGATATAGGCGATTCAGGCTGCGCTGACAGGCATCATGTCGCTTGATCTGCACGAGAATCATACCAACGACGACATCTCCGAAGGCGACTCACTTAACGGAAGTACGATGCTCAGAGAGGAACAGAACCATAATTGGTTGCGATAGCGATTATTTGGCTGGACTATTGAAAGGTACGTCACACGTTATAGGCTCGATCAGATTTGGCTAACTTCACCTCCATCCAGGAAGCTACGCGAGACCGTCAAGAGTCAATTGGACGAAACGCATTTGCTGTCGTACGTGAATTTGTTCAAGGATGCAATGTGGCAAGATGGTCAGCTGAAGACGGGTGGACCTCCACGAACGGCCGAAGAGAAGTTACGCACACGAGATGATGCGAACAAGAAACTCTCCGCCTTGATACCAGGTAACCCGCTTTTCTATGGGCATACCCTTTGAACGTTTCACTAACTGCTATTATAGACCTCGGTGCGAAGATGATCGGCCGGTCGAATGCCCGACGCGGTGTCCGACGCATATTTGCAGTTCTACAAAATCGTTGGTTGAACTAGCACCTTCTGTATACTATTGTAGACGAGGTGCGTACAACTTATCCCGTCACACGCGCTAGCTCACGGACGCAACCCAGATCTTTAACTCCCTGTTTCCGGAATCTGTATGACTACTCTTCGATACCCCTTGTGTCATATACCATATACCCAGATGCAACAGTCCGGTATCATTGTTGTCAGCGAATGACGTGGATTTACATTCTCGACTAAGATCGCCCGCTCGTGCCGTGAGGACGGTCATGGAGTGGGTGTCTTAGGAACCACAGGATCCTTGTTGCTACTTGACACACCCCAGTCCGGAACACGCTGAGCATTGTTACGTTCCTAGTAGGCTTCTAACGAAAGTCTTCATCGCCCCCGGGTCAGTACAAGAGAGGTCATGACAATTATGACCCTGGAGACAAAGAGCTGGGATGTTAGGATCACATATCACAGATACATTTGATCTTGTGGGTCCACGAGTTCATATACCGATATCGTTGTTCGACTGCAAAGCATCGCACATAGCAATTCAGATCTGAACAAAGTGTACACACGTGCATAGCTTCTAGTCATATGCCTTGTGTTATATCAGGTGAACTATGGACATGGTCTCCTTGTACATCTCGACGTATAACGGTGCTCAGCGCAGGTTCACTGTTCAAAAAGTCGCAGTACAGCGGGCCGCGCCGGTGTTAACGCGTCGCGTCGCGGGGCGTCAGCGAACAGGGCACGTGGAATACAAAGGCCATCACGGTAGACGCCTGTCAATGATGAAGCATCTTGAAGTTGACAATTGTGTTCGAAGTTCATCGAGGGTCCATGTATCTTACCCCGACCTCGCGACGAGATCAAAGGTGTGTACTGATTAGCTGTGCAATAAGATACACACTTTGTTAGAGAGGTGCAAGACGCGACAACAGCCGACCTAGATATGAACCAACATACTCGAAGCTCAGTTCGTCCCTACGTAGTACAGGATCTAAAGGACGCGATCAAAGTCGACCTGTACTCTTGGATTGAAGCCGTGCTCGGAATTTCTAGCGAGCGTATCGAAACCTGGACATCGCAGATAGCGGAAAACAAATGGTTCGACGACGAAATAATTCAGCAACATCTCAAGAAGTACTGTGAGGCAAGCACAGAACCGCATCGGTATCAACCCTTTTGTGAGCTCGCTGGCCGTATTCTCGAGCTTGCTCGAGGGTGTCTTGACGGCATAGATCGTACCGACTCATACCCTGTCGACTCAGTTCAGTTCATCAATACGTCCAAGCGCCAGGTCGTCAGAATACCGGAACATGGCCTTCTAGGCGCAGAACGTTTACTAGATATTACGATGACCTACGGAGAGGCTGCTGAAGAATTTTCCAAGACAAATAAAATTCACTGGCGCGACATCCTTCACTTCGTAGAGCTCAAGCGTAGCACGAGCCTTGTGGTTGCGCTAGACAAAGAGAAGCAACGTCGTGTTCGTTCTTCTATACCGGTATCAGTACCGCCTACCACCGTGAGTCCGTTGTCTATTTTGACTTGCATGTTGTTCATTATTGGTGGAATTAGGCGCAGGAAACACAGACGAACAGTCCCACAAGTCAAAACTCCAATGATGACGTCCCGACGGGAAGCAAACGACCTAGGGAATCCGATGATGATGACAGTAGCGTCAACAAGGTCCCACGTGGCATTCCCAATGAAACGGAAGGCGTTGAACAGTCTGGCTCGTACGCACTAGAGGTCTTGTCATGCACTTATGGTACCCGTTTATTTTGCCATAGTTCCCTACTTCTGGATGACAAGCTCTCCCTACATTACTACGACGCATGCGGTATCATTCAGACACGCCAGCACCTCTCTCTCCTCCAGGACTTCGAAAAAACAGCTGCCATCTTCGTTGCGCTTGCTAGTTGCTCGCTCGAGCAGTTTGGCATCATGCCAACATCAATAATCAAAACACCTACCCCGTACATCAAACCTCCCCATAAATTCACCGACAGCTATTTCACAATCAAACACCCTATCTCTAAGGAGCCACTCCAAGTGACCCTCGTGCAATCACTATATGCTCAATACGTATCTTCCGGTCGACGGACATTCGCGTACACGATAAAGGCATTGCCTCAGCTCTCGGACAAGAGTCTGATGGTGAAATTCTCGTATCAAGTGGTTACTCGAAAGCCCGAGTACGACCTGATGAAGATTGCACGCAAAGCTGGTGCTGGACACCTTCCTGACGTCCACGCATGGGCCGATATATGGAGAATGTCGGAAGGACTTCGTCGAGTTCTCCTGGAGACCATGACTAAGGAGGAGCGGGGACGTCAGGAAGATAGGATGCTCCGCATGATTGTTTACACCGAATATGAGTCCATCAAGTCACTGTTCTCTCGTCGCTGCGATCTCATTCCGGTGATGGTTGAGCAAATGGCCACCTGTGAGTTTCTCTCGCGCAAGCGTATCGTGTTTACTTACGAGGCCATGTAGGTTTGCATGATTTGCGCTACAAAGCAAACATGCTTCATCGCGATATAAGTGTCAACAACATCATGGTCCGCATGCAGGACGACAGATATCATTTCATCCTGAACGACTTCGACATGGCCGTCGTTCTACCTAAAGACAAGAAAACTCCATACGTCCCCTCCTCCAAACATCGCGCTGGCACATGGGCCTTCATGGCTGTTGCGCTTCTTCAAGATGCAAACTTACATAAAGACTTCGACGGTGATGCTATCATACCAACCAAACATCTCTTATGCCATGATTTGGAGTCCCTGTTCTGGGTCAGCCTCTATTGCGTTTTGACACTGTTTCTAGAAGAAGTCCCGCCAAAGCGAAGGGACGGATATTTGGCAAACGTGAAGGGCTGGGAAACATCAAAGGCTTCGCACATAAAACAAACCTTTTGCACTGTGTCATTGAAGAAAACGATCCCTTCGTTGCCCCCTTCCGCGCTATGCCTCGAGGCGTGGTTCAAGGCTTGGACGGGTCTATTCTTGAAGATCACCACAACGAAGTTCGAACACGAGTCCGATCCTGATTTCGACAAGGAGACAATAGGCGGCACGTTTACAAAGGACACGATACTTGATGCCCTGACGCCCTTCATGCCGTTTCGACAAGCGGAAGATGAGACAGGGGCAGATTTCGAGGAGAAGGAACAAGACGCCGAAGAAAGAACAGCGGATGCGGAGGAAGAGACGGGCAACAGGATGCAACGGGGCATCAAGGTAAACCAGGTGAACGGGAAGGGACGGAGAAAAGTAGGAAAGAAATCAGTGCAGGGAGAGGGAGAGGCGCAGGAAGAGGCGAAGGCGAAAGGAAAGGAACAGGCGAAAGGAAAGGAAAAGGTGCAGGGCAAGGCGAAGGCGAAAGCCAAGAAAAAGGTGCAGGTAAAAAAAGGGGTGCAGGGCGACACAGGACAAGATCCAGTACCTGAGTCCGAGCAAGACCAGGGCAAGAAGGATGAGAACGAGGGAGGAGCAAAGGCCGGCAGAAAGAAGCGCAAGGGGAACAAGAAACCTCGAAAGGGGACCAAGCAGAGCGACACGACAAAAACCAACGATAAGGAGGAAAGCCGCGAGCCTTCGACGTCTCAGGCTAGCGCAGTCGCGGTGCCCGCAGTCATCGCAAAACGTCAGTCTCGCAAAAAGACGGTCACAGTGGAAGCCGAGGCGGTTAGAGCCGCTGTCATGTCGAGGCTCCGTCCCCGCAAGGCCCCGTAATCTTCTTGCTTCCCTGTCTTTCGTCTCGACCGATGTCGGACTTTTATATGCCCTTTTGCGATCTCAGTAACTCGTCATATATGTTGTATAAACATACTGATCCAAGCTTTCCGGGTATATGCTTGAGCCCGGCCGTATTGCCAGTGGCGACGCTCGGTCAAGGTTGTGGCAAACGCGTCTACGATCATCGATCACTGAGTCAACTAACGGTGGTATCCTACGTATCTGCCGCTACGCTAATAGTAGTACGTGGTATAGGCGTGCATACAGGCAGCACATGCACATTACACAACCAAGACTGTCAACTAAGAGTGCCTATGGATATATTTTGTCTCAAACGAATTCCTACCCCGAACGTAAAAAGAGCGACCCCACAAGCCAAACGTGAAAGAGCGAAGACGATAGGAATACATGAAAGCGCGAGCACCGTGCCGATCGATATTGTGAATAATCACCACGTATCGCCATACCACCACGGATGGCAGTCGCCCCCGTCCCAGGTATACACCTTATCGTCGTCTCCGACGATCATCCTTGCATACTGCATCCACGCGCCGTTGTACTGCGTCTCGACGAACCAGCGCACGAGCCGGTGGCGTAGCACCCACTTGTGCCACACGTAGAAGTGCCATACGTACGCGGTGATGACGCGCGGGTTGACGAAGATGCGGTTCATGCCCATGATGCGGCGCATGTCGTACGGGAGGAGGAAGGACTCCGACGAGAAACACCCCTCGCCGCGCGGCGACGAGCGGAAGGAGAGGGGAGGGGTAAGCGCGGGCGAGTCTGCGATGGTGCTGGCGAGCGGGTGCGTTGGTGGTGGAGGGTACGCGAGCGGGTCGGAGGAGAGCGTGCGGTTGGAGCGGAGGTGCACCGGGAGGACGGGGTCTGCGGAGAAGACGACAATGCCGTTCCAGCACGTAAGAACGGGGGCAGGGGAGCCCGTCTTCATCGCGTCGTAGTCGGCGGCGTCGAAGAAGTACGGCCAAATGCCCGCGGCGAGGTGCCCGACGCGGTCGCGGAGGACCCACATGTCGTACGCGCCAAAATGCCCGAAGTCGAGCGCGCACGCCATGTCGTAGTTACCGTCAGCGGTCTCGATGAGCTCGATGAGGCTCTCGGGCTCGATGAAGACGTCGTTGGAGAAGACGACGCGGTCGTAGCCGCCGGTCTCGATGAGCGGTTCGAGCGCGCGGTTGCGGATGGCGGCGAGGAAGTCAATACGGTTGTTCCAGGACATGTCGTCCGGTTTGTGGATAGTGTCGTCCTGGATGAGGATCCGTCTCCGGACGTTGAGCTTGGCCAGCTTGGTGTCTAGTGTACGAAGGAGCTCCGGAGTGTTATCTCCTGAGTTGTTCTCGACAATGGAGACATACACGTTGTTGGACCCGAGATACGCAATGACATCGAGAAGTGTATCCGTCCAATACGGAAGAATATCCTGGTTGTTGTAGAACGCGGCAGCGAAGAAGATTTTCTCCCCTTTCGCATATCCATTTGGATCGCGTTCTTTGTGAGCCAGTGCCTGTTGTAGGGCGGGCCGGAAGCGTATGTCGTCCTCTTGCTCGTAATGCCTGAACTCCCGAACCCCTACGTAGAGTAGCCAAGAGTAGAAGATGATTTGCGCATACCAGGCCACCGAGGCTATACTCGGAACTCGGGACAGCAATGGTTTGCGGGGGGACTTGTTTGTAGGCGAGGTGGGTAGAGGGTCATCCTCTCCTTCACCGTGCTGGAGCATGTGCGCCGACTCCTCCATGTCAAATACCACAGTCTGTGAGGGTCCATGTCGTTTGTTGTTCCGCTTGTTGATGGCGTTCGCAACGAGGGCCGAGCACCCGAGCCACAGCAATTGCAGCAGCGCAAACACGGGTAAGATGCTCAGCACGAGCACGAAGACCGTCCACGCCCTCGGAAACCCTGGTTCCCATACTCCACAGAACTTGTCGCACCACTTCCTCTCGGCTATCCGGTAGAGAATGACGAGAGTCAGGACCTGGATAACGCCAGGAAAGCGCACGGCAGTGAGTGCAAAGCGTCCTCCGCGCCTTGCGAGCCAGTTAGCGTGGCTGAAGAGCCGGGTGAGCAGCTTGCTGGACATGGCAGAGTTTGAGTAGCCCCGGCGCCCAAGCAGACCCTGTTGCTGCTCAAGCTGATGGCTGTAGCCGCGTGAAGCGGGAGGGGAGCTGAGGCCGCGGTAGCGAATGGTGAAGAGGGGGAACGAGCTCGACGATGAGCAGTACGCTGTCGACGTTGCGTTCTAAGTCGTGTACATCGGCCTGCGCAGTGTGTTGTATACCTTTCGAGGCGGCGACGATCCTCCGCCGCAGTATCCCTCGAGTTTTTTGGCGGCAGGCGCGCCGAGCGTGGCAGGCAGACGCGCCCTCCTTATTTGGTAATCCCGAGCCCGCCGCGGCTTGGCAGGCGCTTCTTCCCATCATCCCATCACTCGCCCTCTAAGCGCGCTGGTGCCTTGGGACTACACTTCGACTCGGACAGTCAGGACGGGCATCGGTGCAACGACCACCAGCTCTTTATCGCACTCATTCGCTACCCACGATGTTTTGGTATCGACAAATTCTGTGGATATGACGAATCTTGCACGGTGGATCTCGGAAAACGAAATCCATCATTGGTATGATGATTCACATCTTTTACTGTCAATGGCCATGCTGAGCGACGATTCCGCAGGAAGAGCATCCACTGTCGTGGCACTAAGCGGCGAATGTAGGCCTTCAGCTGGACCTGTTGTGCTCAGGAACTCTCCGTAGTCTGCTGCGGTATGAACACGTTGGAAGTCACACCGTTTGTAGCGACCTAACATGGGTCATCTAGTCAACTACCCATCCCAACCGTATGACCGGTATGCCATGCTTGCGGGAGCCTCAGAAGCTGCCATTGACTCCTCCAGCGCCATGGATCACTGTCTGATGGCTTCACGTTGGGGATCACCAGTATCCAAACCCATGGCCTATCGTCCGACGTTGTCTATCACTTTCCCACAGGTAGGCATCATTCATTCTTGTCTTCTATTCGCTTATAACTATCCAACATATGTTTTTCAGAAGATTAACCTAACGTGCCTCTCGCTAGCATTGTCGAATATCTCCTCGCACGTTTGACGCGCGAGTACCGACAATTTCAAGTCGCCTTCGGTCTACTTATCGGGTCCCCGCGAGCTGACCAATGACATAGCTATGCGAGCCTCGTTCCTCTCCCTGCTTGACAGCTTGAGGGATTTGTCTCTCGTTGAGAAATTTTATTGGCCATATGAACGTGTATCGTCTTCCTTTTGACGCGATCCGTCAGAAGCGCCATGTCTATCACTGTGCGCATCTGACTGGCTTCTTGAGGCACCAGTGAAGGCCAGCCATACCATCTCGTCGTCGGACATTGCAATTGCGTATGTCGGAGAGTCGCTAGAGATTAGGATTGTGTATACTTGGTGCGTAGAGGCAATACCATCCCACACTTCCATGTGCGTTCTGACTTGATTTGTATTCCTGATCAGCATCCCCATTGGCCGATTCCGACATAGAAATGACTGATAGACGTGGACGCTTCGCATACAACACCTACGGTGCCACTAGAACTCCTGTGCGGCACCGTCTCGCAATAGCACATGCTTCGATGCCTCAGCACAATTGAGGAAGCGCCCATGTACTTACACCATCCACTACACCATCCGCTGGTAGATCTCGGTGCTGCCTCGCGGCAAACGTCAATCCCGACTTCGATACAGCATTCTTGGATCTGTCCATCATATGGAGAATATTCAAGAGCTGCTTGCAGACGCTCTTGGCAGTTAGCATTATTGGCATCGTGTGAGTCGTCCGAAAGAACGGCTGAGTCGTCGATGCAACGTGTGTTCGCGAGTATCATAGACGCGGCATAACTACTCTCTTTGGGACTCACCCTGGTCCGCGTCGGTTGTGCCGCGGTGAAGGAGGGAATTGAGGACCACTACGGTATGTCGGCACGTTCATCGCATACTCATAACCCGAAACTCGATTGACAGGCTTATTCAAAATCGCAGGCTACATTGCGATATCAAGCAAATTCATGGAGCTGGCAGTGCGTTGAATTTGTCTTCACACGAATCATTATGATTATGATTGATACCGGTCTGCAAGCAGAGGGCTATCGTTCCTTGACGTCGGTTCCGAGCCTGTTCGAGTATAGCTCACCCAACTCGTTCCGAGCCCTCCACATCGAGGCACAAGAAGCACACGGTCCATATGGAGCAGGCCTCCCACCAAGCAAATCTCACACATGTCTTGTCTCTGCACCACCGCGGCCTTGTGAGGCGCCGGAAGTATCTGTGGCAAGCGCAGGAAACACAGCACACGGCGCGAAAAGTATCTGGTGTCCAGAGCAGGCAATCGAGCGGACTAATCCACTGGTTGCTTCCATCGCACAAGTCCTATCCACGCTATCATTTCCACCAGTCCATTGCCGAAGTAGGCACTTCACATAAAAGGGTCCTCAATTGCGAAGCCATGGATTCGTCGACCCGTCGATCCACCCCACCCCTCCAGCGCAGCGTGTGTACGAGCCATGTCTGAGCCCAAGCATCTCGTCTCCGACTCCGCGCTCGAGGAAGTCATGTCGCCCTCGCCGGTGGACACCAAGGCGTCGCCCACGCCGACGGTGTCTTGCCATGAGATCGACGTCGAGAAGGCCGAGAGCTTCGAGGACGACTCGCAGTCCCTCGCGCGCTATGCCGTCCCGACGCTCGCGAAGGGCGTGAAGACAGCGCTCTCCAAGCCGCCGAACGTGTTCACGCGGTTCAGAGTTTGGTACAACCCGTATCGGATGGTAAGTACAAGGATGCCTGTAGTTGTGCATGATAGCTGGCATCTAACACCGTGTCACAGCTCTTCACCTTTGTCTTCGCGTTGAACATGGTCGGCATTACTGTGGCTTGTACAGGCCACTTCCCGTACGCCGACACACACTTCGCGGCGCTCGCGCTGGGCAACATCCTCGCCGCGGTTGCGTGTAGGAACGAGTTCTTTCTCCGCTATCTATTCTGGGTGGTCGTCAAGCTCTTTCAGAAGGTACGCGACATTTCCCCGAAAGGAACAGCGCTTTAGACTCACGGTGACCGTGCCCCGCACATTGAATACAACAGTGGACGCCTCTCTGGTTCCGGATCGCGTGGACTGCGTTCTTGCAGCACATTGGCGGCATTCACTCCGGCTGTGCGGCGTCGGGCGTCGCATGGTTCATCTTCGCCGTCGTGCGAAACTTTCAAAATCACGTCGCGCACCACACGCCCAAGGTCGTGCTCGGGTGGGGCGTCGTCACGGTGTCCTTCACTGGAATCACCATGATTGCGGCCGCGCCGTGGATTCGTCACTTCCACCACAAGTACGTCCCTTATCCTGACTGAACCTTGCCGAAGACAGTGTTAGTGATACGCTTCTTGCACAGTGTATTTGAATACCACCACCGTTTCGCTGGGTGGACTTCTGTCGCACTCGTTTGGATCTTTGTCTGCCTGTCCGATGCGCTGGACGCCGAAGGCGGGTTCACCGCCCCGGGACGCTCGTTGGCACACGCACAAGAGTTCTGGTTTGCGCTCTTCATCAGCATCTTGTGAGCATGTCGCTTCTTCACCACATGAATCTACCACTCATGCATGACAGGATCGTGATTCCCTGGTTGACCGTTCGCAAGGTGCCTGTGGAAATCACAGTGGTAAGCATGCTCCCATCTCTATCATTGTGGCTACTGCACATGCTAAATCATCCACCAGCCTTCTCCACGGACCGCTATAGTGAAGTTCCAGCGTGGTATCCAGCAGGGCCTTCTAGGACGCATTAGCCGCACGTCTGTGATGGAGTACCATGGCTTCGGTATCATCTCCGAGGGCATTGAGAGCGGATGCCACTACATGATCGTGGGCGTCCAGGGCGACTGGACTCACAGTATCGCGAACGACCCGCCGAAGCATCTCTGGACGCGCGAGATGAAGGTATGTGCATCTTATCTCCTGATCCCCAGACCGCCCGTTCTCACGAATCGCTTCTCCGCCGCTTTTCCACTCTGTGCCTCGCGTCGACGTACACGCAGTTCGCGGGCCTACCTTATCTGGCCCACCTGTACCGTCGCGGAATCTGTATCTGCACAGGGTCCGGGATCGGTGCGGTCCTCTCAACATGCGTACAACTCGACAACTGGTTCCTCATCTGGATTGGTTCGGATATGGAGAAAACCTTTGGACCGGTCTTGTTCGATATGATCAGACGCCGGATTCCCAAGGAGCGGTACATCCTCTTTGATACGAAGAAAGAGGGTTGCCGGCCTGATACGATGAAGATGCTTAAGGACATCTACGTCGCTTTCAATGCAGAGGGTATGTGTTTCAGTGCTTTGTACGCATTTACCTGACTAATACCTCTGACTTCCAGTCGTTATCATCACTTCGAACCCTAAGGGTAACGAAGAGCTTATGCAAGGCTGCAAAGAGAACGGCATGCACTCCTTCGGCCCACTTTGGGACTCATAAAATCAGTACAGCACGCCGCACACCACGAACAAAGTCCCTACCTTCCCACACATAGAGGCCAAGAGCCAACTCACCTAGACGCCTAGACGGCCAGATCCTCGAACATTTCCACATTGCTATCGTGTTGTATTATGTGCCATTCTCACGTCCTTATGAAAATCAATGTCGTCTTTGATGAGCTCTCTGACGAGTCGCAGTGCGCGCACGGTGCTTTGGCCTGCGCAAGATTTTCCAGGCGCTTGAATGTCTCATCGAATCGCGAATGATATCATCGAGCAGGTAATATCGTAGAGCATTCTTGTCAAACATCACAGCATGCGTCGTTGTACTAATGCATAGTTCTGAAGCACAGACCACAGCAACTAGCGCAGAGGTTAAGCCTCATTGTCGTCCTTGGCCTCGTCTTTCTCTGCGGCGTCACCGGTCTTGGACTTCTTCCTTGCCCTGGCACCCTCTCCATCCTGTTCGTCCTTTTCTGGTTCGTCGTCCACACCCTCAGCGTCAGCTTCGTCCTTATCCTCCTCCTCTTCCTTGTCCTCAAGCTTCCGTTTCTCACCGGTTTTCTTGGCCATGTCCTTTTCTGACTCTTCAGGTACAGATGTTTCGGCTGGTTGTGCTGCGTCCTCGGCGGGATCTCCTTCTCCCGCGTCGGTGGGTGGTGCGGGCGTGTTATCATCCTTGTCGGACGGCTTCAAGGGATCCTGGAACGATAAGGTGTGTATGTCAGAGCTCCATTTGTGTGTTATTGCCAATCGATGATGCACTTACATGACCCCAATTCTTCAGACTGACAGATGGACTGGAGTAAAGATGCTGTATCGCAAAATCAGAGGAGATAAGTATGACGTGCCTGATAGTACTTTTAGCGTTCTCTAGCTCCTCCTTCGACTTAGTGTCCTTGAGGTGAGCTTCTTGGGCCAAATGGCGTTTGTCGTATCTGCTCGTCGAAATGAGTTAATTTCTTCTCCCATGGATAAAAGCGGATCTTACGCCACAACTTTACGCATATGTTCGATGTCTTCCTATAGGAGCGATATTCTCTCAGACGACACCGCCTCACGATAGAGGGGAGAAAGCTGACCTCGTCGTACTGTTCCGGATCCTTGCTTGGATTCTTCTTCAAGATACCGATAATCTTATGAGCACTTTCGAGTCCCACTCCGGTACCCGCCTTCTCACTCTGTGGGTTATCTACCCAGCTCTGGAGTTCGTCGACGCTCATGTTGGTGAGAATGTTGAAGTCGGAAATAACATCGTCCTTGGACTTGACCATCGTACACGAAGTTCGGGGGGAAGATGGTACTGGCTAACATCACTCAGTTTCTCAAAGTTTTATAGAGGGCGTCGATGGTTGACGTTGGATGAGCTCTGCAAGAAGACATCCATTTCTGGACAAATTTGATGGGACATATACGCCACATACATCCGACATCGCGCCGCTCGTCCAGCGAATTAATCGTTGATCATCGTTCATATAGCATTCTCAAGATGACGTTACGAAGGAACTAATGTATAAACCAACCAGCATCAGGTATCATAAGGACAACATGCTGGAGACGGGATGTCACAGGGACACAAGTCCAGGTAGAGACGGGAGAACGGAATCGTAGATGGTCGTGAACAGATGTAAAAACTCCTGGGACATGGGATCGCGGAACGCGTACTAGTGTCAGAGTGTAAGGATAGTCAAACAGCGCGGTGTAAGAATGGCAGGGTCCAAATGGTGAGAAAGTAGCTACAACGACAACGTGATGGAGAAGACCGATACCGCGCTTGGGAGCGTCCGTGCGAATATATATACATATGGATTATTTACTTTAGTAGCCGTAGCCGTGTTGTGAGGGAGCAGCACCTGGTGGGAGCGTGTATTGGCTTTGCGAGCTGCGCGAGTAACGGTTCTGAGAGGGCTGCGCCTGGGCCGTTTGCCGCCTGGGCTGCCTCGATACTCTGCGCACGCCATTGTTCGGTGCGGGAACGGGTCCGTTATCTGCCAGGCTGATGCCTCTCGACCTGTGTCGTTCGGCAGAAGTCGTCTGGGCAGAGCGAACATTGGGCATCTCCTCCGGCTCAGCGGTGTAAGGAACTTGGTGGTCATCGTAGTTCGTGGGTTGTGCATAGGCATACGGGTTGTACGTCTGTTGCGCCTCGACGGTGTATTGATTGGCGGTAGGCTGACGGAGGACGCCGTTATTGGCACTAACAGTCCGTGAGACCCTCGCTTCGAACGGCGACACCTGCTGTTGTGTTTGCTGCGAGTAATGGGTAGGTGGCGACGGGGAGTCATATTCCTCGTTATATGTGTAACCTTCCTGAGAGTTTAGGAGACGTTGGTTGCCAGAGCCTACGTCGGATCCATAGCTGCCCTCCTCACTCGATCTCGAAACACCCCCGCTTGAGTTCGAGGGTGCAGTCGGGCTCATCCGCGATACCGAGAGCGGCGCCGGCAGCGTGAGAAGCTGGTTCGGGTCTTGCCTGCGTGGTATGGCGTTGTACGCCGAGTCTAGAGTGCTCGCAGTATCGTACGCAGGAGTTGGACCGTGGTTATCGGTGGTGGAAACCAGCGAGTATCTCTGGCTCTCGGACCTAGTGGTCATATTAGCACACGACAATCTTTAGTTTCAGATACAACATACCTCTTGGGCGACCCGGTACCATCGTAGTACGTCGAATCACGAGACTGCATGCCGTTCTTCCATCTCCGATCACGCTCGAATTCAGCCCATCGCTTCATGACGATATGTGACGAGTCGAACTCGCCCTCCTTATCGCCGTGGCTCGCCGCCTTCTGCTCACCAGAGATCTGTCTCGTCTGACCCCACGAGAAGTCGTCGAAGTGCCAGAATGAGTACGCAGGGAGGATACCGTTCCAGATCGGGAGAGATAACAAGTACACCAGCATCCATCCCACGTAGGCAATCTTGCGCGACGTGATGACGATGAGGAAACCAGGTAGACCTAGAACGATGGCCAGCAGGATGAGCGGAATGGTGGTGTTGGCGCCGCCGGGGATGATGGAGATGATGATCAGGTACAGCGTGAACGAGATGGCGGCTGGCAGAACGAGAGTACCAGCCAACTCCATACCCACGACGAACTGCATGGAGAAGCAGAAGGTACCGCATAGATCGCGAACAAGGAGCAATTCAGCGAGATTGTGGACTGTGGAATTGATCCACCGACGACGTTGGGATAGAAGGACGCCGAAGGTATCTGGGACGATGGTCTTGCAAACGGCCTGAGGACAGAACACGTTCTTGCGTTTGGGGAAGGTCTTCAACATGAGCGTGGTCAAGTAACGATCCTCTCCGAGCAGCAACAAGTTCTTCTTGTGAAGCGTGTCGACGATGTTCTCTGAGTAGTGCTCCACGATATCCGGATTCGCGAGGATAGGCACCCAGTAACCAGAGTCGCCCTTCGGTGCCTTGATGCGGTACATACTGAAACAACCGGGAAGACAAGTAACACCACCGAACATGGACTCAAAGGCTTTTGTCATGTGATGCGAGATGTAGTACTCGAAGACTGCAAACAACCCAAGTCAGTACCATAGGTCGGCTTGACACCATAAAAACTAACCTTGAATCATGGTTACCCACGTCTCCGCCTTGTTCGCAATCTTCGTCTCTCCACACAGACCCATGATCTCGTAGTCGTTGACCATACACGAGACCATCCGGCTGAGCGAATCGGGGAACACCTTCGTGTCCGCGTCCACACACAGCACAAGCTCGTACCGATCCGGGCTGATGCCCGTCACGCGCCAGATCGAGTTGAAGAACTCGTACTCGAACGTCGTCATCCGCTCGTCGAACATCACCTTCTGCATGAACGCCATCAGCACGATCTGCGAGTCGCGCTTGCCACGGTTGCCCGGCTTTGCGTCGTTTGCCTCGAGCGGGTTACCGCACTTCGCGACGAGCACCATCGGTACGCGCTGCTGCTTGGACCGCTCGACAGTCACGTCGTCGTAAGCGTAGAAGCCGGCATACACCTTAGCCATGTTGTGACGCTTGTGGCCGTCCGCGATAGCGACATACGAGTGAGCCTCGACGTCGGAGGGATCAACGACGAACTCCTTCATCATGCTGAGACAAATCTCTGGAGTAGTCATTGTGTTGCCTGCACCCTTGACCATACCGTCAGCGATGACAAGAATCAACTTGTGACTGTTCGGGTAGTCCGTCGTAGCGAGCGAATCGAGCGTCGTACGGAGACCTTCCACGGACTCGGAATACGCTGTGACAAGACATATCGTGTGTGCCAGAGGGAAGTTGAAGGGCTCGTAATCTGGCGGCGGCTGTGGAATGACGTTCCGGAGAGGGAATGGACAGGTGTTGTCGGCGAAGCGGCTGGATACGTCTAAAGAGGTGCGCGACCCGCGTGCAGGAGTATCCGGCGGAGAGAGCTTGGCGACACTCTTTCGGCTAGAAACGTACATGCTAGACGTGCTCTTCTTGTACGGCATGGGTTCAAGCATTCCGTACGCGGAAGATTGTCGGCCGCCGCCCACGCCCTTAAGCACGTTCTCGGAAGGAGTGAAACGAGACGTCGATGGAAGGATCGATCTGATGCCCTTGTGCAGGCCGTTCTTGTGAACGTTGGGACGGTACTGACTGGGAGCTGGCCGATATATATCGTCTGTCCAAGCCTCAATTTCGGCTGCCCGTTTCATCCGTTCCTCGTATGTCTCCGCCTTGAAGTTGCCTATTCGCCACGAGAAGAACCAGGCGAATAGGACAGCCATGAAGAACCTAATGCCGACGACACCGATGATGAAGACTAGCGAGACGTACAGAACTACGTCTGATGCAACGCAACCGATACTGTTGGTGTCGATGAAGCCGACCGTAAGGATGTCTTGCAGACAGTGACCAAGGTTTTTCTGCCCCGTACGCAAGAGATACATGCTCATGTCCTTGCCGTTGAAAGTGCCATTCTTCTTCATAAAATCGTTGAAGATGGAAGGGAACGTTACTTGACTCGCATTCAGCCAGGTCAGCAGATTCAGGTCAAGAACGGACCTAGCAGACGTGTCACCATAAACATACATAAAAGGCTAAAATTACCCACGATTCAAAGACAGCAAGGTTACGCTGTGTGTTACGAACATCATCCCATGTATAGTATACTTGACCTTGGGGTTTCATCGAAGCTAGCTCAGAGCGAGATGTCGAGGATGTGTGACAGAACTCGCTTGATCCATAGTCAGAAAGATCGGGCTTGGTGGTACCGAACTGATTATATGGTTTGCAAGGGAAGTACCAGTCCAGATTGCCGGAGATGGAGGAATTTGGACCTTTGGTCATAAACGGCTTGCAGTTCTCGTTGACATTTTGGAACAGGAACGAAATGTCGGCACCAGCGACGCTGTAATTGCCCTGGAACAAAGGGTTCGTGGTCCCGTTAAACACGTTGTCTGTGGCCGGATGATTGAAATGGGAAAAATCGTAGTCGTATCCATGGATAATGACCGACGCATTCTCAATTTGTCCTGAGTGGAAGCGGTTCGGCGGCGTCCCGCAGACCGTTTCGGTGAAACCGAACGTGAGGAAACCGACTGCGGCCATGAGGGCGGCAATGATACTGAGAAGCCCCATCTTCTCGCGCCAGGCTCGCTGCTGTTCCGGTGTACGGATACCTGAGTGAATTGTAGGCGAATCGCGCACGAATTGAGACGGGATAAGAATACTCACCACAAGCGCGGAGGAGGATCGGCGGGACGAAGCAGGTGAGTATGTAACAATAGATGAACCACGGGTCTTTGGGCCCAGGACCGATGTTGTCCATGCACCCTCTTGACTTCGCCATCTTGACCTCTGGCATTGACGAGGAGGTCTGTTTGCGTCGGAGAGTGGCGCCACGCTTGAAGAGTGCGAGTCCCGACTCATGCTGATCTTCCTCACGGGCAAGAAGCGACTTCCCTCTACGAAGTCCAGCCCTTTGAGGCTGAGGTTGGTTGCCTGTAGCTAAGTATTTTGAAAGATGTGAGGCATGCTCGAGTTCACGAGGCACCATTACGCACCGGATGGAATATAATCAATATTGCCATCCTCCTGTAAGTTGGCGACTCGGTTGTGATAATGGAACTGCCGATGCCCAGGCTCGATCTTTTCCCTGTCTGGCCTGACCAGGCTCTTCTTCCTCCCCACCTTTCCATCGTCTAAGAAGCCACCAGCTTCCGCATAGGAAGGATCATTGGGAGGCGGGGATTGTGGTTGGTAGGCGGAGAACGAGCGCTGACGGGTCTGGTCGAGAGGAGACTGGCGGTCGCCGCGTTCTGTGTTCTGAAAGGAGATGCCTCTTGGACTACCAGCAGCAGGCTCTGGTGGAGGTGGGGACCGAGCGTTGAAAGAGGTCTGGGACTGGTACGGGGGTGCCGGGGATTGCGGGGGGCGCGCAGAGCGTGGAGGACGCTGTCCTCGGTAGTCCATGGTGGTGGCAGAGGTAGTCTAGGGATCAACACATGCACGCTGAGAGTAAGGAAGGGATCGTCGTCGAGGAGGACGCGGTCAAAGTGAGTGGAAGGGAGCAAGGAGGACCTGCAGCGAGAACGGCCTGAGGGTCGAAAAACGGCGACAAGGAGATAACCCCCTTATCCAATACAATTATTCGCATGACAACCCTTGCCTTCCGGGGTCCTGAGACCGTGGCGCTCGTGATCGCAGCACAGGTAGCAATTCCTACTCAACATGGTTAGCTGTAACGAAATGCAACCGGAGTATTTGCGCAAGGAAAGGCTCAATGTGGTCTGCCATCCACAAGAAATAGCCGTGTCGAAGCTCAGTTGCAAAGACCGTGAGTCGCAATTTTGCAAGTCTTCCGAGACCCCGAACAGTAGAGCCTCAGTTACAAGCGGATAGGTTTGTAGACTGTCCTATAATTAGTGCTATGCTGTCGTCAAAACAACGTTCAAATCATCTTCCGCTTAACGGTTAACCCCTTCGACGTCAGAGGCAGCGCATCCCGTCAACCACTCCAGCCAACTCCAGATACATGTGCAAGAACATTATATGACAGTTTCCGAGACGCTTCGTTCCGTCAGGCGATGCTAAGTTGTTGTATATCAAGTCGTCGCGCACGGCGTGCGGAGGCGAATGTGGACACACGCTGTGTAGGTGCGGGACCACCTATTCAGTTGGGATAGCACGAGGACAGAACCATATTTGTGACCTTCCCCTTCGATCCAGGCTGGCGCATGCTTCGGATAGCACCCACCAATCTCGCGCCGTGTAGAAGTGATTACCGGTCCGCCGTCACGACGCTGGAAACTCAAATGGATGCGTGATCGACCAGATATAAACCGTGTATTGTTCGCGCAGCACCGGCACTGCATAAAGAACAGATGTAAGGCAGCCCATTGCATGCCAGTAGCACCGCAACCCCTCCTGCACAGACCTGATGCCAAGCTGCCAACTCACAAGCAACCTTGCTCCAAGTATGACGAAAGTGGTGTCCCCGCATCTACACCCCTCAGGAAGGTGGTAACCATGGGAAGGAAGAGGGGGGGATTGCAACATTGTGTGACCGCTTTTTGCTCCATGAGCTAAGTCGTTTTACATAGGCTTGGCGGGTAGCTGGGTCAGCAGAATACCATAGCGCTTCTTTATAGTCACCCGATGGCGCGAAAACTTGTCATCGGGGGAGAAACGTGCTGTGAAACGTAAACTCTGGTCAGCAAGAGTACAGTACGTACGGAGACCGCACTTGCCTGGGTGAGCTGACTTGGTGATTTTACCAGAGTCAGTGATTTTCTGCAAGACATATGAAGGTCAAAACCCCGGTTATACAGTGACGTAGACCTACTTTGAGGGTGTAGATCCGGTTACCGGTCTCGTCCAGCGTGTACATGAGATGCATGGTGGGCAAATACCACGCTCGCGCTGCAGGACACTTGGGATGTTCAAGATGGTCGTCCTGAAGAAAACATGAAGCGCTTGTGTGAAGCTAACGCCGAGGTCCACGTGGAATGCACGTGACCCGTAATTAATTAGCGTAAGCTCCCGGATGTCATTGTAAGCTCTCGATAAAACCGCGCTCGGCCGCCACGCCCGGTCGACGCGTTCCCCTCCTGCTCCGTTGCTTTTCTCTCATTCACCCTTTACAGCACCCCCAAGCCCGCAAACATGCCCAAGACGCACCAAATCCTTACCGCACCGGCACCCGGTACACAGATACGCCCCGTGCATCAGTACGACGAAGAGCAGAAAGGCAAGATGAAGGCTCTGTCGGAGGTGCGTATTCTAGATTGCCTGGCGACGGAGTTGCTCAAATGACGTGTTATGCGGACAGTACGCTCATACCCTCGTGTTGCCGGAGTCCGACTCGTATCGCAAGTGGGAGTTACGCTGGCTGAATAACCCAGATACCATCCCGCGCTACATGCGCGCCGCGAAGTGGGACCTCGGAGACGCGAAAAAACGCATCGAAGCAACGATTCATTGGCGCAGGGACTTCAAGCCGGACCTTATACCGCCAGAGGAGGTATGTCTGCGCTTCTATCGGCTAGCTCGCTTGATGCTTACATCAGGATTCAGGTTAGGATCGAGAGCGAGACGGGCAAGATGTATGTTGTCTCTCGTACTGTCTTTACGCTTTCTGTGCTCACATGAACGTCTAAAGCGTGATCAATGGTTTCGATAAAGACGGCCGACCTATTATTTACATGCGCCCTGGGCTTGAGAATACTCAACAGGGTCCTCGCCAACTGAGACATCTTGTCTGGTGTTTGTAAGCTCACAGCCATTGCCTTTCCCTTCGTACACTAACGTTTGTATAGGGAGCGAGCAAAGGATCTCATGCCTCCTGGTCAAGAATCATGTGTCATCTTGGTTGACTACAAGAGCTGTTCACTCCGGACTAACCCATCGATCTCAGTGGCGCGACAGGCACGACCCTCCCTCTTCATAATCTGATCCCGGAATATTCACTGACTGCCACCTTGTTAGACACTACACATCCTACAACAACATTACGTAGAAACCCTCGGCCGCGCACTTGTTGTCAACCTCCCCCGCATCCTCCAATTCTTTTACACAGGCATATCACCATTCCTCGACCCCGTAACCCGCGACAAGGTCAGTTACTTGTCGCCTTGATCCTGATATGTCAATGTTCATATCATCTTACCCTTTGATCAGATGCGCTTCAACCCGGATCTCTTCGAGCTAGTACCGAAGGAGCAGCTCGAAGCCGACTTCGGCGGAGATTACGAATACGAGTTCGAGCCCGTCAGCTATTGGGACCAGATCGTGACGTGAGTCTCAATACACATTACAGAATGACCGGGTTCCGGGTGATTGACCGCATATGTTTGCAGTGCTTGTGGCATTGCCCCCGACGGCACTCGCGTCAACGAGAAAGAGTTCGAAGGCATCTCATCCGCTGAGCCCTCAGAGAAGATACCCTCAGGCATTGCGGAGAAGCAGCCATATCCCATTCCCGATGCCAGGTGAGTACGCCCAGCGGTGCTCTTCTGACGAGGCGAGATATTCATATACGGACAGAAATACGCACGAGTTCGACAAGCAGCCCGAAGGAATCCCTGTTGCTGCTTGATCTGGTGCCAGTGTCGATTCTATTCATTCTGGCCATCACTCTTTCACTTGCTTTTTGGAAACCATCTACATCAAGTCCCATAGATTTACCGACGGGCACCCTTGTTGCTTACATTTACATTCATCGGATAACTTACAAGCCATTGCATTGGATATTTATACACGATATCATTTTGACAGCTACTGCGTCCGAATCTGCCACCCTCCGCACCGACGTGATTCCTATGAGGAACGCAGAATTGAAGATGGAACAGATGCTGAGTGCACCCACTGACACGTACTTCCCAATACCGAGTCGATCCCCAAACTGCCGGAGTTGACTGATTCATGCATTTGTCGTCTCCCCACAGGCATGCCGAGCTAGTCGACTGTTTCTCATCAACTCGTACTCTTGGCGTTGCCCTTCTGGACGGTCGAATTCTCCTGGTTAATTTGGCCGGATTTCTTGATCTTTTGAAACACCTTGCCTAGAAGTTTGCCGGCGTGAGGATAGCTACCTCCTGCAACTTTCATGAACAGATTTTGGAAGGCTTGTGTCTCCGTTATCTCGTCGCAGTGCTGAGCGAAGAACTCCAGCTCCAATTCTTCAACCTCTTCGTGCCTTGATCAGTAGTTGCCTTGAGCCCTATGTATATTGAAAGGCGCAAGAACAGACAACTTACTTGGAAGTGAAAAGGCTGAATAATTCCGGTAAGATATTATCCACATTTAGCTCCTCGCGGATCTTCTTGAGGGCAAGCTGTTTGAGGGGTGCTTGGTCCATCTGTGCAAGGTGTCAGCTCAGGAGTATGCAGAATAAATGACCTCTCACTGTCTTCGCTAAACGATACACGGACTTGGGCGAACACGGCTTAGGACGGCCAGTCTCCACGAAGTCGTTCACATATGTATCCCTGTCCGTCCAGCTGTTACTCGATAAAGGAGCAAATGCGATGATACCTGTATACAGATAGAACATGAAAGCCCCCCACCTATATGCCGTTCAGATCTAGTCTGTAATGAAGAGAAGAAAACATACGTCACTGCGGCTGCACCACCAAGGACTACGACATCGAGCATCTGTTGAGCGCCACCGTCTATAGCTATATCAGTTTGGATAGCCATCTCGTTAACCTCTACAGTATCAGATGAGACAGTGAGCCTATAATGTCGGATTGCACCTACTCCTGCTCATCTCATCGATCTGCATCAGGTCATGACTATCTAGATTTTCAGCAGGCGTTCCAGAATCCGTATCGGTGTCTTTGGTTACTATGTGCGGCTCATTGTCCTGTCCATCACCCTTATCATGGCGTATCTGAGGAGATTTGACTGTGTCGTTCAGATTTGGGGCTAAGTCTTCTCGGTGGTCTATACTATCTTCGTCCTCGAAATCGCTGTCAAGGATTGCCTCGTCTATGACTCCGTAACTGTTATCTTCAGAGGGATCGTCAATGATAAGCCCCTCCCAGTACGCATTTCTGAACAAAACTTTCCATTAAGTCTAGTCAGCGTGAACCAAAGATCAATAAGATGCAGAGACACTGACTTTCGTGCAAACCCACACAGGTGTCCTTTACGATTTTCTGATCGACCAAGAGGAAACGCGGCTTCATGAGTTGCCCCGTGAAATTACCTTGAACATGAAACACTTTAAAGCGGTACATGGCCCGTAGTTGACCCGTCATATTCTCGTGAATCATGGTATGCATTGTGGTTGAGCGAGATGTTGGCGTTCCGAATGGTGATCCAGTGACACTGACTACGAAGTGAACAGCGTTGGCACTTCTCAGTTGCTCTTTTCTCTCCCAATCGTCAGCCGTCAAAACTTTTCTCCAACCTCGATCAGGATCATCCTCTTCAAACTCTAGCGAGAAAGCAAGAGTAGAACGGATTTGTTTCTGCCCTTTGGCGTCCTCCGAACAGACAAGTGAGAACCGGATGGTCATGGGTCGCGGAAGAATATTGAAATCAGGTAAGTGAAGATAAACACCTATCGTCTTAGGTGAATGTTGGGCTATACTAAGTCTCAAATTGGGTCCAAAGCAAGGCGTTTCGATAGTAGAGGGTGGAGAAGTTGCATCTGGATCGTCCTCAAAATATCGCTTGATATTAGACAGTTTGAAACAGGCCGTGGCTTCGAATTCAAAACTTCCGGGTTGTTCAACGATCTCTATAATTGGCTTTGAATCAGTGTCGTCACCCATGTTGAGAAGCTAGGGTCGCGATGAGGTTGATGTCGAACGTTGATGTTGAACGTTGAACGTTAACGTTGAACGTTGAACATTGAGTGCGCGCAAACGCCCATAATGATACTCGGCCGCTCGGAGACCACGGACCGGTTCAGCGTACTTAGTCGGCACCTGCTGGTACACGTCGGATTCGTTCAGTCGAGCATTGAACGTTCGCAAAATTGCATAACTCATGATGTAAACGATTGAACGTAACCGTTGTCACCTCCATGTCCAGTCTAGCACTATTTCAATTAAGTAACGGATTCGTATGGCTCTCACTAGCAGTACCGTGGCTACACAGACTTGCTGGGCTACTCCACCGTATCTCATGATACAGCGTACAGAACGACTCGTTTCTTGTTTATATGATGATCAACATCGGATGCCTTTCAAGTTATCTCTTGCCGCCCATCTTCTTGCCGCCCTGCTCTTTTCCTGTACTCGTGCCCGTGTCTGCGTCCGTGTTCTTCTGGTTACTCGAGCTCTTTTGATCATTCTGCCCGGAATTCCTTACTTTCTGGAAAATATCCCCTAGAGTTTTACCCGCATGTGGATAGCTGCCCATTGCGATATCCATTATAAGGTCCCGGAAGGCTTGCGATGCCATTATCTCGTCAGAGTGCCCAGAAAAATACGCCAGCTCCTGCTCTTGAACCTCTTCATGTCTGAATCAAGTGGTGATTATACTGCACACAGACCGTAAGCCAAATTTTGTAACTCACTTGGACGTGAAGACACTGAATAATTCGGGTAATATGTTATCTACGCTCAGTCCTTCTATGATCTTCTTGAGAGCAAGCTGCTTGAGGGGTATTTGGTTCATCTATGGACGGGGTAAGCTGCAGGTATTAAAACATAACCAATAGCTTACCGCCTGTGCCAGACGGTAGATTGATTTAGGAGAACACGGTTTGGGGCGATTAATCGCTTTGAAGTTGTTCAAGTATGCATCTCTCTCAGTTCGTCCCCTACTCGACAAGGGAGCAAATTCGATGATACCGGTGTACAAGTAGAACAGAAAAGCTTCCCATCTGTCTGATCGTTAGCAAAATGCTATCGGATACAGAGCGATGAGACATACGTTGCAGCAGCAGCTCCTACAACAATCACATCCGTGACACGCTCGCCGTTGAATGATAGCGATAGCGAATCAGTCTGAACGCTCTTCGATACTATAGTGGTACAGCATGAGTGCTCTGTGCCAACTGATCAAGGAATCGCCTCACGACCAAGTTTATTATCACCGCTATCAACTTGCATTTTGTCCTCTCCGTCCAGGATATAGTAATCGTGTCCATTTTTGCCTACCGTCGACTCCGGGTTCTTCTGCAGGTCCTGCTCCGCACTCTGTTCGGGATCGTCGTCGTCTTTGATCTTCTGGGCTCGATAGCGAGGTTCGTGCGATTCTGAATGCTCAGATCCAAGGCAAGGACGTGCGGATATCTGGGTAAGCTCTTCATCGCATTCAAAATCTGAGTCCTCATCAGATCCCACTTCATCTAGTATGCCGTCAGAGTGACCATCGATAATAAAGCCTTTCCACTGGAGTTTCCCGGTAAGATCTGTAATGGTAGTTCGAATTTACGGTAAGTGTACCAACATCGTACTAGAACGGAAGAGAGTTACATACTGTCGTAGAGAACAGGACAAGTCTTCTGCAAGATCTCTCTGTCGGCCAATAACTTCGACACCCTTTCATATTTCTTCATGCGATCGCGACGGTCAAATGTAGAGAAGCGAAATACGGATCGTGGCGCATCCGTGATGTTCTGATGCAGTATATTGAGCACACCCGACGACTGAGGCGTCGGTGTCTGCGACAGCGATCCTACGACTTTGACGTCAATTTCCACACTATTGGAGAGTCGGAGAGATTCTTGTTCCTCCCAAATCCTGACTGGTATAACATCTAATAGGCCCCAGCCGTTGTCGTTCATCCATTCGCGCGAAATCGTCCATGTATGATAGGTCTTTTTTTCGACTTGGTTTTGGGTAGTGCTTGACGAGAAGGTCAAGATTAGGCTGATGAACGTGGGTCGCGAGAGGACGTCTGAGTCAGGTAGATAAAGATAAACATTTATGCCCTTCGTCGAGTCTCGACTCGAACAGATGTGAAGCCTTAACCGAGGTCCAAAGAAAGGCGTCCAAATTGAAGGGGGTCTCTTTGCGGCAGGATCATCTTCGAAATATCGCTTGATATTATTTAATTTGAAACAGGCAGCAGCTTCAAAGTCAAGGCTTCCAGATTTATTGACAAGCTCTACGGTTGGATCCGAATGAAGATTGTCAACCATAGTGAAAAGCGATATAGTAGGACTGCAGTGGCGGTCACACCGTGAGTTCTCGAGTGCTCGGTAGGATCAGCGCCTGATGTTATCAGGTGACATCGATTCTAAGCCTCATGAACCTCGGCCGGCCATCCCAAATAGATGTTTGAACATCCTCGAGTTCAACGCGCGACTCCCACGAGTGGCTTCCGTGAACGCATCGAAACGAGGTCGAAGGTGTTGCAACGGCATGTCATATGATCATTCTGTGGGACACACAGAGGTAAACAACAATACAGCGGAGATGAGCGGCGCACTGGCATAACCCGGCTGATCCATTAATGATTGCAGAGGGTGTCCAAAATCAACAGTGCACCACTTGAATAGGAGAAGAGTCTAGACGAGTAGTTCGCTACTTGGCCAAGGATTCGGGTTGCATCTTCATGAAGACCTCTGATAATATCTCTCCTGCGTACGGATAGGTCCCCAGCGCAACCTTGGACATGATTTCCTTGAATCGATCGGAGCGCGTGACCTGATCCCAGTGTTCAACGAGGAACTCCATTTCCGCTTCTTTGACTTGCTCAAACCTGGAAGTTTAGCAATTTATTCCAGGTCCGTCAGTGCTGCGAAATCTACATTCGTTTTGGTCAGCGTGAACGTAACTCACCTAGATGTGAAAGAGCTAAAAAGCTCCAGGAGTATATTGTCCACGGTAAGCTGACTGATTATTTTCCTCAGTGCAAGCTGCATCAGCGATTGGAGCTCCATCTGTATCGTAGTCTGTCAGCAAGGATAGCGTCGTTGCTTGCAAATGCATCACCTTCTTAGCCAAAGCATAAACGGACTTTGGAGAGCATGGCTTTGCACGATTGTCTTTTGTATGGTCTTCGATGTAGTCGGCTCTCTTCTGTCTTCCAGAGCTTGATAGTGGAGCAAATTCAACGATGCCAGTGTATAGGTAAAGCACCACGGCTTCCCAACTTCGGCTCCGTCAGCGCTGAATTTCGTTGAATAAGACAACGGGCTTACGTTACGCATGCCGCGCCTACCACGGCGATATCACGAATGGTGTTCTGAGGGGCATCATAGCCGTCATCTTCTGCAGATAGGAGGGAGGTTTGTATCTGGTCAAAGAGCATGTACCCAGGACCGAATCTGTAATAAAATACTCACCCTTTGCATCGTCGTCTACTTCCATTCGGGCGTCGCGATCAAAATTGTTGAGAGCTAGCATTTCAACAGCGTTTCGATCGCCGTCGGACATTACTATTGGCTTGGTCTCGTCATTCCCAGCGGCGCTGAGACATTCTGTTTGAGTTGTGCCCTCTGAGGTGCTGCGATCGTCTTCCGAGTCGTCGTCGTCGTCGTCATCTTCGAAGTCACTATCGTCAGAAGCATGGTCACATGCCATGGGATCGCCGTGAAAAGGATATTCTAAAAAGAAATCGTCCCATGGCGCCTTCCTGGATACAACTACACAATAAAAAGATAAGCCTGGTATAATTTGTAAGAGCGAGCTGTAGCACATACCTCGAGCCAGAAATGTGCAATTTTCGTCGAGAACCCTCCGGTCAACAGTGAAAACACATCGGTCACTAAGTTGCCCGGACGTGGCCTTGCGCTTGAATGCGATGAAGCGAACTGTGCTGGGTGATGCGGGAGTCAAGATTGTGTCGTGCAACACTTCAAGTACGGCTGAAGAAGTAGAAGTAGGATGCGCAGGTAGCGACTTAGCCTCCACGACGAGACAAAACCCGTCGTCTGACCTGAGTGTATCGTACTTCTGCCAGTCTTCCAATTCCAAAGCAGGGACCCAGCCCTTTCCTTCATCCTCTGTCGACCAAGTATCCGTGACTTCTATATGATAATACTTTCTGGTGTCTTGCGATGCACAGCGCGCAAGCGGGAAGAAAATGAATTTGAAAGCCAAAGTCACCGGCCAAGGTAGATATCTTGATCTTCGAACGCTGAGAGTGATGTCCAGGCCTTTTTTCTTTTCGTTTGGCGTTATATGGAGGGAGAGACCAGGACCAAAAACTGTTGTGTAGAAAGAGTAGTCTTCCAGCATGCGAGTATCGGTATTGGCGATATCGCGCTCGAAGTACCACCGAATATTGCATATCTTGAACATCCCGGAAGCTTCGAAATTGACGTCATTCGCGTTTTGTAATCTAGATACGGTCGGTCTAGTGTTCATGTCAAGGCTGAGATCGTATTTGCTGTATAATGTCGAACTGGTCAAGAATTCGTGCTGGACGTTCAAAAGAAGTTCCGACGATGCAGCAAGCGCTCACTGTTGGATCTAGCGCCCTGTTAGCGCCCATTTTTGAGATGCATTGCTGTGAGCACAGATTTTGTTTAGTTAGACTGCTCGTGCAAGTTGGGCACTATCTGAAGTCAAGTCGCGGAAGACGGGCCACTTGAAAGTCGTAGCATCGTGATATCGTATGCCTTGAATCCACAAATCCAAATGAGCAAGGATTGCTTAAGAGACAACAGGCCGTTTCCTGATATACAGCTGGATGGTCTTCCAGCAGCCAAACGTGCGATGCATTGCTCGGAATAGTTGTCGGGAGAGCCAGGCCGTTCATTCCCGTACTAGGATGTCCGGTGCATGTCGATCGATCGTCGTCTGATAGCTGTTCTTGCTTCCGCTCTTGAAGTGAGTTCTCCGAGGCGGAAGCTAAACTCACGAGGTACAGGCACCGCGGTGACGGAATAACGTTCGATTGCCTGCGAAGATATTTATCAGCTGCTGGGGGAGGCTTTCCCGCACATCAGCGCAAACAACTCTGTCCAACGGTCTGTGAACGATGTCTCAACAGAACTTGCACAACGTATGACGCCAACAACATCCTTGTTCAAGCTGAGAGATCGCTAATAAATTCTTTGACAGGTTGCTCAAGGGCATATCGAAGAGACAGTTGGCGTTCAATACTCACCGAACTTTCGAACTGGGGCAACCGATGAGAAGCCAGGCGAGTATAGTAGCGAGCGGGCGATGCGAGCAGCAGGGATCGCACAGGTACGTATGAAGCACAGCACGAGTAGATTAGTGCTCATGCTTAGATTCAGAAAAAGAAGGAACACACTAGAGAGCGTTCTCAGCGATTCCATGATGACGAGTTTGAGGTATGTGGTCGTCTACCAACGCTGTTCCGCGAGATGATATAACATGAGCTTTCTCAGATGGAGTTTAAACACCGCCCATTTTCTTCGCGGGCCATGTAGGGCGTAATGTGAATACCGTTCAACATGTATCAATGGCAGAAGGCTTTTAAAACGTTCAGTTTTGGTACGGACACCAGCAGAAGACGCTTACCCCTATGTTGCTAGCATTCATGTGTGGCACAACCAACGGAATAACTTGTCGCAATGTGCATGGAGCAGTATGATAGACAAGCCACATTACGGATTGGAGCGAATCGAGTCGTGATATTTACGTGATATTGAGAGACCTAACTTTTAATGCGAAAGATCGTGAAATACGTCGAGACGTGACGGTTGGGAGGTATGGTCCAGGACTCCAGGAATTAGGAGCTGGGTGATTATTTCGGGAGGGGTCAGGTTCATAGATTCAATAACTCAAGCTGGCCTGAAGCCCACGAATGTAGTACTGCACAGACGACCTGTCAGTCAGAGGACCAGGCGGTGGGCTCGATTTATTTAGACTTATTTGGTTCAAGATTAGATGGCACGTGAATTACGCGACTCGCGTCCAGCGCCGATCGCACTCAGAGTCGTCTATCCTCAATTGATCCTCAATCTCCTTCATTCTTTACAGTCAGCCGCCTACTGGACTTGCTTAAAGCTTATCTGGTTGACTTCAGTCAGCTTCATGCGATGTTTATGGCCGATAGGGCACTGAATATGTGTCTTATCATCGATAACTATCAAGCTGTTACTAGTGATACGTACTTTCTACAGTCGGAGCTCTATGTCTGATTTATTGTGGTGTATGATACAACAGAACGATGAAAACTATCCTCTAAAGAATATAACATGAAACAAACCGGACCATTGCACCGAGGTACCGAATGCAGCTGGGACAACGGGCACACTCGACAGGTATCCATCTGCGATGTATCTAAACGAACTGAACTTTTTCTCCAGGTCTGCCCTCAGAGACAAGTACGACGGCCTAAGACGAGTTTCAGCGGACCGTTTAAGGATATGATGTCAGACTTACATATTTGCCGCTAATCTTCCAGCCTGGTTCCTCCTTGTCAAGACGTGCGGCGATCTCGTCACCATGCTCTCCCAAGCCAACGACAACGTCGCTCTTAACAGTACGCATGCTGCAGACCCTCGGCGCGCCAGCTGCAGAGGCCATAGGCCCGATAGCCTCCTCAAATGACGTCGAGGCAGGCGCCGCACAATCGTATGTGAGCTATCGGGCGTAATGATTCAGTATGACGAACGACGGTAAGTGAAAAGAAGCTACTGACCTTGCGGTGATTCAGGTCTCCCTTGAATATAACAAGATCGGAATGCGAGAGATGCAAGAACAGATCCGGGGCCTCGTTATGGAGGTCCCAAAAGGTGTACCCCGTGCACCAGAACGGATGAGCCTCATAAATCCATTTACCCTCTTGTTCGTATTGCTGAAGGAATGTTGAATGTAAATTAGCGAATCAAAGATAAGGGAATCGGGGGTCCATACTTTCCACCGCTTACCCATCTGCCTCAAGCTTTCCATTTCGACGGGATTTGCCTTGGGGAAGAGATGCCCGTAGTTCATCGTGTTGAGAAGCCATGCCCAGTCCTTCATCGTCACGTCTGATACGAACCACGGGTACCGTTTTCCATGGAAGTGTATCACTGACGCGTATCCAGTCTGGATGAGGAAATCCGCTGATCGAACGCCAAATATAAGTATCAGCCAGAGAGGTGGTAGGCTTAGACGAACCGTAAACACAATCGCAGTATAGTTCGAAACCCGCGTTGTCCAAAACGAAGTCAATTCGTCCTCCCGTACGCTGGACGTCGTTCTGTCCATCGGCCATCCCAGTCTTGCGCGTTTTCAATTCACGGACGATCTCCCAAAGTCTCTCCATATGGTTACCGAGAATGTTCTTCTCAGTTTCGGCGAGAGCGTCTCCACCTGTAGACTGCAAAGACTTGATCTGTTCTTCAGTCATGTTGATCAACAGTGAAAGATCAGTCGAGTTTCCCCAGAGGCATACTAAACAGGAACACCGAGCTCAGCAGACAGAGACCAGAAATACTCGAGAAGTGCTTACTCTGAGAAAGTTCTATGAACATCAGTTTCTCAGCCTCTATCTTCTCTGAGTCCGAGAGGCTGGCTTCATGATGGAACTGCTCCGCAAAGCGCATGGACAGCTCAAACACTGCGTCACTTGAGCGAGAGAATGTATCGCACTACAGATACTTGTGAGTCGGAGATTGGGTCTCAGTTCCGAAGTGCCCGCACCTTCTGTCTGAAGAATACATCGTAGTCTTTCCAATACTTGCTAACGCTAAAGCATTCGCGGAGGCGACGGTACTTATAGGCCTCCGCAAAAAGCCATGTGGCGTTCATGAAATCCTTTCCTGATTTACTTTGAGTACGCATATAAACAACATAAGACTGGAACGCACCTAGAAAATATTTCGCAATCTCTTTGTTCCACAACGCGACATCCGCTTCCCCGTCGTCAACAACAGGTCTCAGTTTAGCAGATCGCTCGAGTTCCCCTTTCAGCTTCTCCATACGTTCGATGCATTCTACGAGATCGACAATTCGATCCTCCGATGATTCTTGGTTAAGCGTGACAATGACGTCGTCAATGGCTTTCCCAAGAATCGTTGGCAAGCGATGACCCATGGTGGCGTTGGCAAAAGAATAGGTGTGGTAACCACGGAACGCAGGCCATGGTGGGTTGTTAGGATCAATCTGCAGCCTCCATCAGCCAATATACGCGAAAATATGGTTAAGGATAACACATACCGAACCAGGGGTTCTTGGGAAAGGAGCCTTGATGTCCTTCCGCGCGGGCAGGTGAGTGAGGCGAAGGTGTTTCTTTCCCGTCATAGATGCTGCGCCAGTTGTACCTCCAATCGGCGGTGCAGCACCGTTAGGGTGTAGCCCAGATGACGGAACGGGAGCCATGTTATGCGTACGGTCTGTATTCTGTAGAGAAGGAAGGGGATGAGATACGTTTTCCACGCCAAAATCGGGATAGTAGTGCGGCGCCATTGCCGTGGTGTCAGAAAGGTGCGCGTCGGACCAGCAAGATCATGTATTATATACGAGAGGAAGTGCCGATGCGAATGACGGAGCGGCAGCGCATTCGAATTCCGTGAAGAGGAGGAGCTGTTAAGTAATCCCTGCTTACCTGAGCTCTACAGCGTCTGATAACACAGGAGTAGCCGAGTCTACGTGGATGAAAAGACAACTGGGAAAAAGGATGAGCTCGGAGATATAAGACGGTATGGCGGTTGGATGAGGGGTGTAAAGGCGAACCAACACACCTCGTTCACGCTGTGTGCGTTATATATACGTGGAGATGTTTATTCCAGGGCTGTTTCGCGGTCCGCAAGTCTTCGACGACCTTGAGAAGACCTCTTCAAACCTCTTCGACATGATTCTGGCAAGAACTGCTCTCAGCCTGTGATGGCATGAGGTCATCGTCATCGGCTACAAAAGAGCGCGGCGAAATAGGCAGAAAAAGCTATCGACAAAAGCATCGAAGTCACCTGCCTTATCGGGAAGCAGATCTCGTTACGTAAGCCACTTTGGCTCTTCTCAGACTTCTCTGTTGCGCGCGGTCTCTCTTCTGAACTCGACCGCTAGAGACTGCAAAGTGGCAGATATCGTACGCTTTGGTCCATTCGTACAACGTGCATTGTTTAAACTCGTTTTCAAGGTCGCTGTAGAACGGATTGACCGCTAATTATGGGTCGCCCCGAGCTTAAGCCTCGCGGCGGGCGTGTCCAGGCTGGTCATAGCTGGCTGCCATCACAGCTTCACAACAGTTCTAGTGTTGCCACCGTGCAGGCTCACTTGTCCGCCTCAGTTCTGCCTGCATATTGCGTGTCCTGTCGTCTGGCCGATGCCACGCGTATCTTGTCCTAGCCTACAGCCACAGTACAAACGCAGCAACCTTTGAGTTGCCATCAAATTCTCTGTCCGGAGATGAAGAAAGGAATCTAAACGTTTTCTCTCTGGAACAGGTGAAGTGGCGGCCAGCTTGCACTGTGGCGTAGATGCTTTCCCTGAAGACTACGTTTGTGGTCTCGTGGATGATGGCTACAATGGATTTTCTCACCGCCTCCCAGGTTTGTCGTTGTCCTGCTGATGGCCCTGCATGCCACAAACGTATTTTTGGCGCTCCAGACAGGTATTTAGGCGAGGCAGGGACACTTCCCTTGCCATCCATCCTATACGCTCTCTCTCTCTCGCCGACTCTCGCCGACTTTACCCGTACTTGCCATGTGCAGCATCGCTCAACCGCTCTCCCTGTCTGGGATGCCATCGGCTTCCCTCTCAAGAGAATCGTCTCTTGCGTCCGTTCTCACAGAGTCCATAAACGAAGAAGCTTTACTCGAAGAAATTGAGGAGATCACAGCCGAGGCCAGTGTAGACGAGGCCACCCCTCCGGCCGACGCTCCAGCTGAGGCTAACTCTCCGCCAGAGACCGATCGTCCGGCTGAAGAGACATCTTTTCTGGCGGGAAATCCGCTCACCGCATCTGCTTTGAAGGAGCACGACGTCCTACTGTCGTCGTTCTTCATTCGCGACCCCTCCGTACCTCCAGAATCCGACGTCGACTCTGACACCGACACTGTTGTTCCAGATACCGACGTCAAGATGCGAGATGATACGCCTGGAATTCTACCGAAAGAGAAAGGAGCCTCTGTTCTGGCACCTGGCACTGGCACTGGCCCTCGCCCTCGCACTCGCGCCCTCGCGCCGGTTCGTTCTGTTCGGGCCTTAGCAAAGACCGCCGCTGCGCGTCCCTTGGCGAAGACTCCTTCTCTCATTCCCCCGCTAAAGGATCCTATGGCACAAGCGGCGCTGAAAGCTCTTCAAGCAGAGGAAGATGCTGCGCAGGCGGCTCAGCCGCTCCGCTCTCGTACGTACCTAGTTCAGCCGTGCCCTAGGCTCTGTGTTTACATTCAATTGTTTCACAGAGCGATCACGTATGTTGCGAAGACATTCTAGTCGCTTCAAGCCTTACCCGAAGGCTCCCCGCCGAGAAGACAGTTTGATTATAGAGAAAGAATCTCGCGACCATGCCTCGGAAGCCGATGATGGGGCTAGTGACGCCTACGATTACGAGGATTCCTACCATCGGTCTCTGAAAATCATATGATAACGCCCTATGCCCGTCTACGGCGACTGTACCCTATCTGGGATTTATCTGGGGACTCTGGTTGTATTCTCTAACATTACTATGTACTTGGAACAAACGTCGGCAAATCTGCTCTGTGTCACCTCGCAAAATCAGCTTATGCGCCCATTGTGTCTGACCGAACAAAAGCTTGTGCCACCCGTTCATTCTCCGTCGACAATACGGACGACCTCGAGAATTGTTTCAGCCTCCAATGGCCGTGTTCGAGAATTTCTGCGAGGCCAAGTATGAGGTGGCCGTTCAAGCCTCTGGTCCATGCTCCGCCAGGGTATGAAAGCCTTTTCTACTCTCAGCTCTGCTTAACCCACAGCTAGCATCTTCCAGCTCCCCGTCCCTGCATACCCACACATAAACACAGATTACCATCTCGATAAACATGAGTCGTCAGCAACAGCCTTCAAACACGCTCACGCCTCCGCGCGATGTCATTGCACGGCCATCGGCACCACCCCCACCGCCCCTACCTACGAGTCGCCAGCGCTCCTCGTCTGCGATGCCGCCGCCGCCTTTGCCAACAGCAGCAACTGGCGCCCTGCTCATACCAACTCCTGCCAGAACAATTTCGAGCGTTCCGGTTATCCATATTTCCACCGTTAATGTCACGCCTGTCCGAAGACAACGGCGGGGCACAATAATGCAGCCGACTGCTACCTCGTCTGCAAGCTCAGGATCGCCAGCTTCTTCCATGGCGCCGTCTCCATCGTCGACCCTCGTCGACCCCGAGTCGCTCGACCTCAGATCATTGCCGTCCACACCGAACACTGCACCGAGCACCGCGGCGGTTTCACCGCTGGAAGGGCCTATGCCTCGGGGCTTCTTGGACATACCCCACACATCGGGCTATGAACCGGAAACTGAGCACCCTGAAGCGGAATCGCCACTACCACCAAGGCCTAGGCAATGGGATTATGATTGCACGAATGGAAACACATCTCCTCTGCTCAGTTAGGGATGCTAGGGAACCCTCCACATGTCGTATTCCGGGGTACCCGTGCGAGCTCAGTTGGATAGAATCATGAGGGTAACTATGCGTCATTACAGTAGTGTGTTTGAGGATTGTCGGTTTATTATGATCCATCTCGATAACATATACATATGAACATCGCATTACGTCGCAATCCCAAGAAAACCAAGTTATCCCACGTCTTGTAGAAACGCCAACGTGTGTATTCTCTCCAGGAAGACCCTTCTCGCTTCGTGGTGTGCTCGACGTGCCACCTTCGTGCATGAATGGCACACACCCAACGTCTCAAGCAGCTCCTCCAACCAATCCGCTCTTTCCATGACCGACGGCTGCAAGCAATACAGCGTATCCTTCGGATCGTTGATGCGCGACAAATATGCCGCGCGGCCCGCGTCACACGCCGGCCGCGTCTGGCACTTCTTAGTCGACGCCAGCTTCCCGACCTTGTTCATCATGTAGTGCTTCACGTGCGTCATGTGCGAGATGGCGCGGATGCAGAAGATGAGATCCTCGGCGCAGAGGCGGTCGACGCGCGCGCCCTCGCGGTCGATCCCCATCACGAGCACCTGCGGCCCGAGCTGGCAGCAGTCGTAGAGCGCCGCCGCGCGCAATGTTGGGAGATCAAGTGTCCGAGCAACGTTGACTGCGGCGATGCAGTCAAGTGTGGGTTCGTACAGCGTATGGATAGCTCCGACCTTGTCGGAGTTGTCGAGGCGGGCGTCCCACTCGGCCACCGTTTTCGGGAAGATGAGTTCCAGTTGGAAAAGAGCCTCTTTGCGGATGTCTTCTGCGGCGTATTTCTCGCCTAACGTCAGAAGGATCTGCAACACGGGCCAGGTATTGGATCGTCGAAATCTAGATGTGAGTGAAAGTGTGCGATCATATGTCATACAGTGGGAAAGTTGACAAGCACTCACTTGAAACCATCATACAAAACTTCGATGAAGATCTCCAAGTCTGACGCCTGGTCATGTAGGTGTACCGCGGGGCAGTTCTCGAATTGATCCTGGACCGTAGGCTGTGGTACACTAAACATATCTTCGAAGACAGGGGATTGTCTTGCTAGTACGCCACGATGCAATTTAAATGCGACGTTTTCCGCGATAAGGACAATGTTGCCGTCTTCAAACCACATGTGCGATCTTATGAGGTTATCGCCCGTATCGTCTTGTCTAAGACGTTTCCCAAGCACGACAGTACTGCAGTCAGTTTCAGAAGACATGCTGGAAAATCGACGCCTTTCTCAGTGAATTGAAACAAAGGATATACTTTGTGCCACTCACATGCAGTCGGACCAGACGCCCGTAGCAGCGTGGTCAAGGTCAATGCGACCTGTGTGTATGAGGATGAGGAGGTGGACTTGGAGGAGGGAGATGCGCATTTCGCGGTGTCTGGACTATATAAAAGCGATCGGGCCAATAGTTTCGAGTACCTTTAGCACCCGTGCGTTTGCCATCATATCGCGCACAGCCTATCGTAGGTGGGTTTCAATCTTAATTGTCAAAGCGGGTGAAAAACGTTGCGACGGCACGTTGATACAGGTGGTCGCACCTGCGATACGGAACATACCATGTTTCCCACGTCCTGTACCTGTAAGCCAAATATGACAAGGGGGGTTACCGCTGGCGTCATATGTTCTCTTACACAGTGACTCGGAGACAAAGTTTTGTATGCTACACGCCATCTTGATGCGCCGAATTGAGAAACGCGATGAATGGCACTGATCTAATTTCACGGCTGATTACCGCCATTTTATGCATTGGGAAACAACGTAGCAAAAATGTCTGCAACTTCTTCTGCAGCGCCCCAGGAACCTTGATACCCAGCAGGACTGCGTACACAAGGGGTTAGATTGGGGGAGAATAGGATACATTAGCGGCTTACCCAAAACCGTATGCATGAATTACGGGGAAATCATGCTCTTCGCCTTGCGGCGTAGGAAGAAATTCGGTCTTCAACGGAAGCTTATACCACTGCGCCTCGATACGCGGTCCTCCGCGTCTTGCAGGTCTCAGCCCAACGTTGTGGCCTAGTATCTTGGTATCGGGGTCGTTCAGGGATGGTGCGAGCTCAAGGCAACGCGACCAGATGCTACGAGCAGTCTCGAAGTTAACCGACAGATCCCAATTGCCTTCCTGGAATGTCCCTCCAATGAGGACGTGACCGGCAGGCGAAGGCCGCGGAATCATGTAAGTTGCTTCGCCGGTAGGTACGCTCTCTTAGTGTTGATATCAGAGAAGAATTCTTGAAAAGTGATATATGACGCACTGAGTCCAAGAGGGTAAGACAAGAACTCCTGTACGCCCGGCGCATATGCAAGGATCGTTTGACCGCGAATGGGATACACGTCAAGATCCTGTACTCCAATGAGGGAGCGTGCGCCGAGAGCTGTGGCATTGATAACCACACCCTTCGGCCCTGCAATCTCAGCTGCTTCACCTATGGAGTACACCCGCTTCTTCAAGAATGTTACCCCGCAAGAGACCAGCTCGCCTTGAAGCCAGGGCAAATACAACTCTGGGTTAAGCGAGACAGTGGTGAATGCGACACCGCTAGTGGCACCGGCTGGGATTTCCTCTTTCTCAAGAACCCGAAACTACGTCCATCTGTCAGCCCATGAAGGGACTATTCAGGTCAGGAGAACGCACATCCCGAACAAGATCCTTGTACCAAAGTTTGCTCGCATCAACCACCTCGGTGTAGCAGATCCGCGACGGGAGTTTCTATCCCGACTGTCAGAGCGCCACACTACATAGAAAGGCATAACAGAACGTACTCTGACCAAACCAGTGGGTATCATGTCCCATAATGTGTTGCTAGACCGTGAATGCATGTTGACCATGTATTCTTCGGTCGAAAAGGCAACTACTCACAATGTCTTGGATTCCATCCTGTATTTCCGCTCTTCGTATTCTCCAATAGGAGACCAGTCGGCACCCTATCAGTTACGTCGTTGATGCACGGTACTCAACAAACTTCGAAGAGCTACTGACCGCCCACGGACTCGACCATGCTTGAGAAGACAAATCGTCTGGTAGGTCCCGCGCAACGACGGTGATCTTGACCTTGGGGTAACGTGCCGATAGGACGTGAGCCGTCGTGAGACCTATCACACCCGCGCCGAGCACAACGACATGAAGGCCTTCAGCCGTTGCTGTTGTGATGTTTGACATATAGGAAGATGGAAGATGGATATCCAGAAGATTGGCAGGTCGTGGATGTTGACTAGCTATGGCATGACGTGCGCCTCATATACTGCTGTGGTCAACCGGGACAGCCGACGCCTTCCCGTCAACGCCCAACAGTCGAGTCATTATTGCGTTTGCGAAGTTCTGGATCGTGAATGGCGGGTATGAATGCAAATGAGATGTGGGGAAGGAGCTTGGGGGTGAGTGATAAGCAGATAGATGATGATCGTCGTGCGCGCGCGTGATATCCCGTTCGCCCGACGCTTACCGTCTGACGGGAGAGATCTTGTTCTCGACTACATAGGTAACTCACTATGTCATTCTTAGGTCATTGGGAAAAGCCATTTACTGATTTATCATTGCTGTGCAGGTTCGAATAGGCTAAAATACCGATTCTGATATAATGAAGTCATGAAAGACGACCTTGACAAGTTCATGCCGACGGAGATGATAAGCGAGCGTGCCCCAGGTGTGCTGTTCGATATAGACCGAGAGCAATAAGGCACAAAATAAGAGATCATACTGCCGGATCGTCCTCATTGACAGCGAAGCTGTGGTCAAGGTGAGTATCATCTAGATATATAGCAGCGCCTAGCTTACACGCACTTTCCGAGTTGCAGAAAAGCGCATGGCATAGTTCTCTGTAGTGCTTCCGAAAGGCAGTCTTGTGGACCGACCGTCCCGAGCGGGTCTACAGATCACAGAGCGAGGTAGCCACGCCGAGCCAATGTGGAGACTGGACATGGTGTCGGACGGTGGCCTCCTCTTTGTCCGTTGCACAATTCCCCAGTGGCCGTTTGTCTAGGGGCATTAAAATACAAGACACCGACGAGACTTCAGTATCATTTCTCCATCCTCGTTTCTTCTCAATCTCCCTCAGATTCCGACGATGCCTCCTCAGGTCAAATTTAACTCGTTCGGTATTCCCTTCGTCGTTGAATTCGCCAACGTCACGTTTCGCCGGGCGAAACGCAGGTCAGACGTACCGCCACCACCCCCTCCTAAAGACTATCCTTCTAGGATCTCTTACCAACGACTCTCAGTTGCCAGCGACTGGGTAGTCGTCTCTCCACCGCCAACAACGCCAGCGGTGTGGGCGGCATCGTCATCCACGATGTCAGTGGCATCTTCTGCGACACTCTATCCTACCCTCGAGCCCCAGCAGGTTGAGGGAAAGGCACTCTATATTCGCTTTGCCTCTGAAGGACCGAATGCGCCCATGCCCGGCCCGCCTCTTTCAGCGCCAAGAATTGAGCAGCTCAAGCGGCGTCTGGCACGAGCAGTGCTTGCTGCTGGGATGACCCAATCCCCTAGTACGCAGCTGACGAAAGCTGGTCCCGTCATAGAAACAGATAATGCTCATGGGCGTGGCTCCCTCTTTCGGGGAACATACGGCCAAGTCGAAGAGGCGATTATAGCAGCAGGATTGACGGCTAGGCGTTGCGATGAGTCTCTCCCTGGTAAGCAGTATGTTAAATCTATATTATATTACACTGAATTTTCATCTCTTTAGCTACGCGTCTGGGCGTGATGTTTGTCATGCAGCCGAACAAGTACGGCGAAATCGAGCTTGTCAGGGTCACGTTGTTCGCATGAACTTGACTTGCGTCGTTTGCAGAGCCATATTTATCCATAAAATATTCCTTCTTTCATCTTCACCTACACTCATTGTACTATACACACGCGCATGCGAGGCCCGGTGCCTATCTTGTTCTCTTCTCATTGTATTCTCCATGATGATAGTCATCAACCTCCACTGATCTCCGCTGTATTATGCGTATCTCAGACGGTCCTTCAATCGGAATGACCTTATAGCAAACAGCTTCGGCGATGGGATTCTACGTGTGGTGAAGGTGCACCACAGCATGCATACCAATCGAAGGTATCATGAGTGCAAGTCAAGCAGGGTCCCAGAACGAGACATATGCAGGCCGTAAAGCTCACACAGAGACTGGTTTCAGGGTCTACGATATGTATTATTCATAGAAAAGACTACTGCGCGTTTATTGCGATCGCGTTGTTGTTGTTGTTGGAAGGTTTGACCCGCCACCACCCCCTTCCATGGACCACCCAGAGTTGAAGTCGAGTTGAAGTCATGTGTTAACTTTCCCGCAACGTCTAATCCCACCGCCTATACCTATCTCTCCAACATCTTCTCTACCCACTAAGAGTTCCGGCGGGGTCGTCGACGACTTTGGCGGGGCATGCCATCGGACTGACCGTCCCTGTAATCTGGCAGTCATCAATAGGCCCGTATAGAATGTGAGGACCGTACGGCCATTTTCGAAGGGAAAGTAAATGCGCCAGTTGACACCACGGTTTGCGAGGAGAATGTCTTCCGGATCCTGTACCCGACGGTCTATGAGCATTGTCATCCGAAAAAAACAGATATTCGGACAACTTACCTGATATCTCTGACCTCGTCCACACTCTGATGTACTACGACATGCTGACTCTCGTATGATAGCAATCGGACGAAATAATCGGCGATATTGCCAGATATGCCTACTGCGAACTGAAGAATTTTAAGCACGACACCGAGATACTTGGCCGGACGACTCACGACTGAAGACAAAGACGGGCGACTGAGGATATCCTCTGACTGAGGCTGATGCTGGTACGACGTCCTACTGCCTTCTTCGACGCTTCTACCCATATACTGAAGACTTAACAATGACTCCACCATCCACCACTCCATTTATATTCCGTGTAACGATAGGAAAGACGACCATCGAAAGATACTCCATGAAGTATTGAGAGGTCTTGACGCGGACGAGCCATGGGTTCTTCGGCTGCTTTAGTTGAGGGGTATCGACACCATGAGCTTGCTAACTGTCTTCATCGGCACGTAATGACTGGCCCTCAGGGCCCTAGAAGGGTGCGCTTGCTGTATTAGCGTTCGCGAGCGAAAGGAAGGTGCATACTTGAGTCGTGAGTCCGCCCCATGGACTGTATCTAGCGAGGGCGAAGATTCAGTCGCGAAGTTCGTCAAGCGATGAGACGTGATTGATGACTTTATCTAAATCGTAGAGGAGTTAGATTGTGTCCGGCGCCCACCAGAGACAGGGCTTACGATATAGATGAAGAGGGGCCTTCGAAGATGCGGGCCTTGATTGACGACAATCGTTGCAAAGGTGCGACCGGGGTGCTGGAATGAGGAGTTGTGCCTATTGTAAACCAGACCAGGATTGGATAGGTCTTGAATCTTGCTGAAACCGCGATCCAACGAATACGAGTACCGTGTCGGTCTTGACCCGTTGATGAGAACCAAATTAACACCAAACAGGACCATCGAGATTGTCCACGGATGAGGAGAGTGGAGGTCCGGAATATCCGCCTGAGGATCCTACGACGAGGGAGCTATCCTACGACCGACGTCTTGCAACCTGTGATCCTGGAAATTCGTCAAACACGTGGTCTTGAAATCCATACCGCAAGCCTTGAGAAGGGAGACGATGCCTCGTCTTGACCACCTTAAGACCGTGAGTGAAGTCGCGGAATCGCCAGCGGGAAGCCTGAATTCTTCTTCGTACTGCCGGAATCTGTCCATCTTGACCGTGAAAAAGAGCCTTGGGAGGGAATGTCAATGGTCCGTGGAATAAATGTGAAGGGACTAGTTGAACGACCGGGTGAGATTCAAGAATTGTGACCATCGTTGAGTTTGAGCAGAAAACCGTGAAGTTAGCATGAGAAACGCAGGTGAAACCTCGTACGGGAAAGCCCATGGGCGTGAGCCAAATGAGGAGACCAGAGGGAGGATGCCAAAGAGGAAGGGACCACCAAAGGATAAGGGACCGCGAGAGGAGGGGACCAGAGGATAAGGAGAGCGCCAAAGAGTAGGGGACCACCAGGAATATGGGACCACCGAAAGGATAATGGACCAGCGAAGGATAAGGGACCGCGAGAGTAAGGGACCACCGGAGGAGGGGACCACGAGAGGAGGGGACCTGAAAAGTGAGAACGCCATAGGATAACGGGCCCATGAGATGAGGATACGCTAACGAAAAGGGCCAGGAGGACGGGGGAAGCGACCGACTACCAGGAGAAACCGGAGGAACGATCAACCAGACGAAGGACCTAAACACATAAAGATGGAAGTGATCGTCCATACTACAACGCAGTGACAAAGGAAATCGTATCCAGAGTGAATATGGGACCTTCAATGTTCACGTAGAATGAGACCATGGACCTTGCACAGAGTTCGGAGCGCTATGTTGAAACCGGTACCAACGGGGATCCGAAAGAAACCAACCGTTCTTCGGCAGTCTCGAGACGATGCTTACAACCAGTCCATACGGTGGCCTTGCTTAGGAGTACCCATCTGAACGTATGGCCTCCGCACCTGAAGTTCGGCATTCGTGACATGTCTCCATGTTCAAGGTAAAGTATGTGCGAGGAGTCCGAGGAGGGACCTATGATACAGCGACTAATACAAAATTCCATCCGACCAAGTTTACCATGTTCTTCGCCGCAGAGAGCCTTCACAGTAATTCACAATCGTATCACGCAGAGGAAGCCGAAGCCTTTCGTCTAATCGTGGGCTGCTTAGTTCGATTCCAGTAATGTATGCGGAAAGAGTTTGAGACGCTCACAATTGCCAGTAGGATGCAATGAATGGGACGGAGAATGGGACCGCCAGGAAGGTAATGTATTTCGCCTTGAAGGCCTTGTTGCGGTAAGCGAATGGGACGGGCTGCAAAGGCAGGTGTCAACGATGTAGCTCAATACCGAAAGTCGACAGTACTTACGTTGTGACCGTCAGGGTGTTGCCAACGGACGCCCCTGAGGGAGAGGCGAGGAGCACGAGAAGTCATGCGAAGAGTTGATGCAGCGAGGGGAGACATGGCGAACAACCTCTATCGAGAAGTGTTGGGTATGTAGGAGGTTGGGTTGGACTGCTAGTCGTGGAGTGGGTGACCGAAGCTAAGACGGTACAAGTTGTGTACAAGCCCTAAAGGATGTCGACAGGTCCTACGGTGGAGGACGTTTGGAGTGGTGAGCACGGTGCTGGTGAGAAATTGGCGGCAGGAGAGTGGCTGTTTTATGCGAATTGTAAATCACAATCCCACCCATCTTCACCACTGACCCACATCGCCTAGACGATACCAGACCGGCGGATCAGACCCAACTAGGCCAGGCGCGACTGTACTGCGACGCTCGAGGCGAATTCCAAGCGGGAGCCGCCGGTTCCGATGACGAATTGGAAAGCCGCGGATTAGGAGCTTCAAGCTGTGGGGTTGATGGATGGAGATTTCTGTTAGCGTCGATTGTAGTGGCATTTACCAGGACATACCCGCAACAGCTCGAAACAGCGCCCTTGCAGCGCCCTCCGGTCTGGTCGAGCCTAGAGCGTGCGGCGACCACCGGACTACTACATTCATAGCGGAGGGCGGGTTATGGACGGAAAAGACGACGACCCCGGTATTATCTGTGAAGATAGGAGCCGTCTCTTACACGGCTGGAATTTTGGCAACGTCGTACAGGGTCAAACGGATGGAGGTGCTCATCGCGTCGGTGAAAGTCGTTTAGGGGTCGAGCGCCGAGACCAGCGCGCGCGAGTGGCGTGAGCGCCAATCATGTAAGCCCTAACCCGGTCTTAGACCTCCTCTCGATGACGTCGGAGGGCAGACTGTGGCCATCCGTTGAACCATCCAAGAGGTAAACGCAATCATATCGGAGAGGAAGAGGTATATTTCGAATACCAGGGGACCAAGAGAAAGATAATAATTAGCTGCAGAGGGATACGATCGGCTAGCAATACATAATGAACGTATGAGATGTAAATGCACAATTGCAGACAATCCATGTCCATGATGTCGACGATGCATGATGGAAGACAACACTCAGGAGGGCATGTAAAACAAAATGTTATCAGGGGCCCGCATTCTGCGGGCGGCCGCGCGAAGAGGTCGTTGTTCTCGAGTGGCCTGCACCCTTGATCTTGCCCAGCCAACCTCTCTTCGCCGCCTGCCCCGATTTCGATCGCGGACTATTCGTCACATCAGCTATTACTGACGGGCCAGACGTCGTCCTCCGTGGTGGCGAATCATGTCTGGGTTCAGGCGTCGGCCGTACATGGCGTACCGGTGTGAACCCTGTTCGGACACTTGCCAGAGCACGTCGTACACGCGGGGTGGTTGCTCCATCCCTATGCGGTACGCTATCCGCTGTGAACGTTTGTGGCGGTACATTGTCGCAGTCCTCAAAGTCGTCTGGTGCTCTACGCTTTTTGCCGATGGAGGACGAACTTGATGTGGACATCGTGAAGGCGGACTGTAGGGGCTGTGGCTGGCTCGGGTGTGATTGCTGCTGTGATGATACGAAGGCGGGAAGTGTCGGCGTGTACCTTGCCTCGGGCGTGCGTGGCTTGAAAACGGGTTGAGGCATGCGGTCTTCGGGGCTGACCGGTCGGGCAGCTGAAGAGGATCGCAGGCGAGAGCTGGAGGCCGCTGCAGAAAAGTCAGGCATCTCGGGCAGTGATGGAATAGCACGAGTAGGTGCCGGTAGATGTGCTGCTGGATGTGACGATGTGGAAGCTTGTAAAGGACCTGGTCTCGACGACATGGAAGTCGCAGGCAACGGTACTGCCGTCGGGGTTGAGTCTTCGCTGCTCGTCGCAGCCAGCTTGTCTTGAAGAGTCTTGACCTTCTTTGTGAGGAACTCGACCTTGGAAGTGAGCTTCTTTTCCTCCTTCAAGAACCTGCGGTAGATGTGAGGACATGTTACCCAAAATATGCGCGAGCGACTTACTTGATGAATCTATCGTCATTCTCCTCGATCTCCTGGCACTTGGACCTGAGGAGTTCCTCCATTTCCGCATTTCTCTCCTGAAGATCCAAGACGGTCTCTTCAAGTTTGGCTGTCTCCTGCAGAACCGCGAGCTCCTTCTTCAACGACTCAACAGCCTTGTTGTGTTGAGCGGTCTGCAGATCGAGCTTGACTTCCGCAGACCTAGCCGCCTTCTCCCATTCAACCTGGGTCACGCGTGCATCCTCGAGCTGCTTCTTCAGAGACGTAATGTCCGATTGACTGTTGTGGCTGTTAATATAGCTTTAGAGAATATGTCTTCGGTACGTACCTGCTCTGGATGCTGTTCTCCAGGAATCGTCGCTCAGAGAGTAGCTTCTGCACCTCCGCTTGGAGAGGTGTTAGCTCCATGTGCAAGCGGTTTTCTTCCTCTTTCAGAGAGGACAGTGCCGCATCCGTCTCTTCCAGCCTCGAACGCAGCTCGCTGGTCTCTTGCTGTAGAGCTATTTGATCCGCCGACGCCCGCTCTGCTTGCTCTTGACTCTCGCGCAACGACACCTGTGCCTCGTCAAGCCTATTCTGCAGCTGCACAACGCGCTCGTGCACCTCGGCTGCGCCACCAGCTCGCTCAGTTGCCTCGCGCAACCTAGTCTCGTTATCATCGAGCTTAGCTTGCAAGTCCGCCACGCGAGTCCTGAGTTCTGCAGCCTCTTCCTCCAAGCGCGCACCACGGGCCCGCGCCTCCTCCAATGCCGCACCGTCCGTGCCCGCCTGCTCTTCACGGCCACGCATCTCCGAGCTTAGCTCGAGCCTCACGAGGTCAAGATCTGTCGTCGCCTTCTGTAGCTGTGCCTCGAGTTCCTCGCGCTCGTGTGCGCCTTGGTCGTGTCGCACCTCGAGGTCGGCATACTGCTGTTTCAGCTCTTCACGCTCGCGCTCAAGCACGTCAACTGCCCCCTCGAGGGTCTTCACTTCGCTCTCGAGGCGCATGCGCACCTCGTTCAGCTCCGCGTCGACGGCTTCCTTATCGTGGAGGATACGGCCGGCTTCATCGCGCTGCTGCTCGAGCTCTTCCGCGACATGTGCGTGCTCGGCCATGTGAGAGTCCCGAGCTTTCTTAAGGCTCTCGAGCTCCCTCTCCAGCCCATGCAACCGCTCCTTGAGAGAATCGATCTCCTCCTCGTATCGCGTCTGCATCGTCTCGAGGTCTCCTTCCACCTTGGTGCGCATTTCCAGCTTCTCAACGGCCTCCTGGAGGCTCTGTTGCAGCTCCCGACGAGCATTATCGGCGTCCTCCAGCGCTTGCCGATGGGCGCTCTCGGATTCCGCTTGCTGAAGACGAGCTTTCTCGAGCTCGCCGCGTGCCGCAGATAATTGCTCGTGAAGTGCGGAGGACTCAGTGGCGAACTGCTTCTGCGCAATCTCAAGGCGTTGTGCCATCTCCGCCTCCCTCTGTGCGCGTTCAGCGTTCTCCGCATCATGTGTGATGATTTGCGCTTTGTATGTCTCCAAATCGGTCAAGGTCCGCTCGTGCCTTCCCTTTGCCTCCTCCTCTGCACGTTGCAATTCCGCGCAACGCTTCTCGAGCTCTTGGACACGCGCCGTACGCTCTGTATGCGCATGTTCAAGTTCCGCCGCGCGCTCCGTGTCGCGTGACCGGAGGGCCTCGTATTGTGTGCGCAAGATAGATAGCTCCTCGAGCTTGGCCTGCAAGTCGGTGCGCACGACCTGAAACTGCTGCTCGATGGTCATACGACAACCTTCAGAGTTGTGGAGAGCTGCGGAAGTTCCGCGCAGGTCTTGATAGAGTGTGGCGAGTGCGACAGTGGCTTGTTTGGCCTCGCTGGATGCCTCGCGTAGTTCATGTTGAGAAGACTGCAACTGAGAGGAGGTCTTCTCCAAAAGAACGAGGGTATCTCCGTGTTTGGCTTGAAGCTGCTTGGCTTCTTGGACAATCTGCGTCCGTGTCTGCATTGTCCGTTGAAGCTCTGTCGATAAAGAAAGGTACTCCCCTTTGTACCGCTCGAGCTGGCGCGTGACAGCCAGTCTGTCCCCGATACTCTTGACAACGACGCCTACAAGCGCCTCAACCTCCGAGCCCCTGCTCTCATCCAACATCTCAACATCCTCTTCCAGCTTTTCACACCTCTTAAGCGCCTCATCCCGCTCCTCGCGCGTGTTGCTACAGTCCTCTACCATCGCCTTCTTCTCGGCCTCGGCGACCTCCAGCTCTGCCGTCAACTCCGTCACGCGGTCCTCTTGCAGCCGCAGGTTCGTCTCGAGGCGTTTGATATCATGTTGGTGGATACCGATCTGCTCTGTGCGACGCATAACGCGACCCTCGAGCTCCTCGATCTGCTGCTTGAGCGCTCGCTTGGCCGCGTTGTCAGACATACTCGCAAGTTGCTGAGCCTGGAGTGTGCTGTATCGCGCCTCGGCATCGAGCAGCTCTGCTTTCGCAGTGTCGAGATCCTGTTCGAGATGTGTGACCTGTAGCGCGAGCGACGCGCGCTGCGACTCGGTGTCCTCGAGCGTCTTGTTGACCTGAGAGAGGCGGTCTTCAGCATTTGCTAGACTCTCGCCTAGCTCCTCTCGTGTAGCCCGTTCTTGTTGGACATCCTCTTCCAGCCGATGCACGAGTGACGTAAGGTCGGCCATGCGCGTTTCAGAGGATGCAAGCTTGACCTCGGCGGTGGTCAAAGCATCCCGCATAACGATGTCCTCTCGCTGTATCTTCTTCATGGACGCGTCCCGGTCCTGCATGTGTTTCTGCGAGCTTGATAGTTGATCTTGAGATTGGGTCAGGGCCTTAGAAAGTCTGTCGGCACGGGCTGCATCGAGTTGTTGCTGAGCTTGAAGGTGTTGGGCAACCAGGAGAGAAACCGTGAAGGCTCGTTGTAGTTGCGTACTCGCAGTCTCCTTTGATGTATCGGACGTGGGGGAAGTGACTGTTACGGATTCGGCCTTCTTCTGCAGCGTTTGGATGGTGAACCTGCTCTCGACTTTGAGGAACTCGAAGTCGCGCTGGAGGTCGTCCCTCTCGCGTCGTAGGCTGTCCCTCTCCCCTCTCAGTCTGTCAATTGCATCCATGAGCCTCCCTACCGTCTGGACCGAGTCCGGTACATCTTCAACAAGGTTGTAAGAGCAGTGTGAGAACAAGAACGATGGTTGTTTCACCTTTGCTTCCTGTTCCTGCATCAGCGACCATCATGGCATGCGTCTTGATTGCGATATTCGTAGAATAATCCCAGTGCTTGAGTGCTCGCCTGCACGAGCGGGAGTCGGCCTAGAGACTGTTGAGAAAACAAGCAGGAAAGGCCAATGAAATGGCTCAGAGCGACCCACCGCCAAAGGGGCGGCCAACAATCAACACGCATCACGTGGGCGCGTCTTTTTGGGGTTAGGGTCTGTCTTCGCCGCGCGTGGCTCGAACGCTTCAGTCCTTATTCCATCGTCCACCTGAGCTGCTACTAAGTCAGCCAGCAAACATTGGGGATAAGCAGACGTTGGCTAGTACATCTTGGCGTGCTCGTAAGCTGACCCCATAAATCGTTCTCATGCGCAGCCATCATGACAAGCATGCTCGAAAGCTAGAACGAGCGCTCTACGGGCCTGAGTTTCGACTCCATCGGCAAGGGCTCGGGACGCACTGCACTTATTTCTGACCTTGATCACCTCCACAGCATCGCAAACATCCTCATTATCAGACTCATTATCGATTCGTTACGCCTCGTCGACCTGTGCTTGAATGCTGTCTCTTCACGGCAACCGCGAGAAGGCTTTTCTCGATCTCTCCGCGGAGTTGCTAGACGAGCTTGATTGGAAAGCAGGGACCCTCAGGACCGTTCCCCATCATCTGGATATTACTGCTTTAGCATATGAGGCTGTATCTGGGCTTTTGGCTGTTGGTGCGCTCGTATTCACTGCGATGGAGACAGTCATCTCATCTTCCTCGCATAGGGACAAGCAAAGGTGTTGTGGACATCTACGGCGAGCAATCGCGCGGTGTAGAACATCGCCTGGAATTATCGGAACCGTTACGGATACGAAGTCTCAGTTTCGTATCCTCTCTCTTTAGGCTTGCGGCTGTAGGTTCGAAGATGTGACACCCATTTCACTTGTCGAAGCTTAGAGTTGATGACCACAGATGACCATGATCGAATGACGATTTGGGACCTCAATACACCTGGGAAGCCTAAGTTGCAGAGTATAGTGAGCTTCCGGCTACCAATCAAGTACGTATACATATCTCCGACGTGTGTATGACAGCTCATGTTTTCGTGGTAGCTGCATTGCTGTGTCACCTTCGCATAGTCATGTATGACGGCGTCACCATCGTTCTTCTTTGCATACTGATACGTCCTGTAGGTGTTTGTTGCATTATCAAGTGGAGAAGTGCAAACATACGACGTTCAGTGCTCAAGACTCTCGCCCTATAAATGTCCAAATATGTGGGCCCTTTATGAAGAGAAGGTGAGGGCAAGCGGTATACCCTCCAGTGCTGGACCTGGCGCGTAAGTTTGCCCCCTTTGCAATAAGCTACTAGTTACGAGATGCTTGGCAGGGAATTCCCAGTCCAAGTGCTTGTCCACCCACGAGACCTTAACATGTTATTCGTTGCATATGGAGGTAGGTCTTTCATATATCAGTCCAAGAAAGACACACAATCATATCTTGTAACAGGCGGTATCGCTCTCACTGATCTGGTGAGTGCTTTCTCTGACAATTGCAATGACAGTCTTCAATAAATCGCATGTCCTAGACTCAGCGGAATACTCTTCGCGCGTACGAGTTTACACTGCCTCCAGGTGCGCCAGGTGGAAGTGGGTTCCATGCACCGGTCAGTGTGCATTATATCGCATATGTATATAACGCCGACTTGTTCATACAGGACCTCCTCAAGCACCGCAGACCGGAAGTGACCGCTATCGCGGTACATCCAGCGGGACACACTTTTGCAGCAGGTTATGCTGATGGGTCAGTCGTCTTCTGGGCTCTGGAGGACGAAGACAAACCGCTCTTCTCGCTCACTCTGGACGGCCAACACGATGTGCACGCTGTAGACGCCGACAAACTGGACACCATGCTGGCGAAGCCCAAGGACGAGACTGATGGTCCACGAGAACCTATCTTTAAGCTTTCCTGGAGTGGTTTCCCTAACTCCTCCGACGCTCGCGGTGGCAACACCGTCTTAACCGTTCTGGGAGGCCTCCGCAGCGACGAAGCTCCAGGAATAACCACCCTACTCCTCCCGCCATTCAACCCTCCCGAACCACCTGCACCCGTTGCAGGCTCGACCACTCTCGACGCTTCGACGCGCGCAGCTATGCGCGAAACCGTCATACCAATCAACGCATATACTTACACGACCTCAGGCATAACGCAGGATTTCCTCCTACTTCCTCGCGAGAGCCCTCATTTCGACGGCTCTTGGAATCCAGCATCTATATTGTTGCTATCTGACGGGCATAAGGATACGCGCACCATCGAAGCCTGCCAGTTCCCGCCGCCGAGCTTCTTGCCACCACCAGAAAGTGCGCCGCAGTCCCCACAGGATCCTGATGCTGACATAGCGCACGACATTGCCTCTACCCTCAAGGCTATGAAGCTAGATGACGATGCAAAACCATTGAGAGTGCATCCGCCTCTGTGGAACGGCCCTAGTGGTATTATTTCAGGGCACTTGATTGCGATCGACCGGGAGTCGTACGAAGTGCTAACCATGGATCATGTCAATCACACCGACGATGCAATCAGGCTACAGGGAGGTTCTGCCTGGGTGGACGACCACTCTGGAGAGATGAAACTGATGAAGGTAAGCTAAGATACAACAATCACGTATTACGAGACTAATTTACTTGGTGTCGCAAATGCAGTTCCAAGCACATCGTATTCTCGTTAGTCACCACGCAGATCTGACAGTCCGCTTCCGTGATCTCAGTGCCCGAATCCTCATCAGCTCTGAAACCTCACCCATGCAAGGCTCCTTCCCCAATCCACTCCCCGAGCTGACGATCGACTTGGTCTCCATGCTAGCCGACCCTGAAGTGGGTACGCGAACGTCCGCGAACTTCATGAAGGAAGCCAAAGTAGTGTCATCGTATATCGCACCTCAGTCTCTGGAATGTGCAGTCGTGTTCCAGGACGGAGCAGTCGCTGTTTATCGGTTGAGTACGACTGCTATACCGACGTCGCCTTATCCACGAGACCTCGATGACAAGGAGCTAGTATCAATTGAGCATGTTACGGTCAGCAACGGAAGGCGATTTCGTCCTTACTTCATGCTGTTGACCGGCCGCGGGCACGTAACTTCGTTCGCTATCTGTGACATAGGTACGCTGTTCGACGTATGTTCAATATGAATCAGACTGACAATTCCGCTAGGATTCATTGCTGCAGCTCACGCAGACGGCTCCCTTTATGTCGTGGATATGCGTGGGCCACGTGTGATACTGCGAAGTTTGCCGGAAGATGGAAACCACAGACGATCGTTTCTGCATCGTCATGTAGAACCTTTCACATCGTTGACCTTTGCTGTTGCCGGCACCGAATCAGGTAAGTTTCCATCGTACCTCCATATCATTCCTCGTATACTAAACCGGACTTCAGACCCACAGCTGCGTGTTCTCCTGATCGCTGCCCGCGCCTCAGGACAAGCAACAATTTACACGCTCATCCGGACCCCAGACGGGATCTGGAGCGTAAGCCCCACACAAGAGAGCACGGACACCGTGTCCCAACCGTTCTCCGGCTGCTCGTTCGTCGTCGACACCAGAACGGGCAACCAATGTCGGGCAAACCGAGGCGGGCTGGGCGCAGCGCTCAGCGCCTCGCCTGAAGACGTCGAGAAGGGGAAGGCAGTCTGGGTGTGTGCGGGTGTTAAGGGTGCGCGGTCGATTGTTGATGTTACTGGAGAGCGAATTGGACGGGTTGAGTGGTCCAGTAAGTTTGGCAAGGTCGAGCGTGTCTCTCTTGTACAGAAAAATGGTACGTGTTAGGTTCATTCCGTTGAGCGTCAGCTTACACCCGTGAATAGCTGCGACAGTACTGGTGGCTCATACAGATCGAAGGGAAGCGATCGTTTATTCGCTACCTTACTTGGAGTATATGCACAGTTTGCAGTTACACCAAGCATCGCAAGAGTGAGTTTCCTATTCGCCATAGACGGTAGATGACTTACCTTTTCCTCCCTCTAGACCTCTCAGTCTCGACGATACCGGCGACTACATCGAATGGCTTCGGCATCCGTGCGGACTCATCTACGCCGAGAAGTACGGGACGCTGTTCGATGTACGCAGGTCGAGTCCATACGAGCCACCTCAAGTAGACTTCACGTACGGTCGTGGCACTGTGCCCCCACAGCCACAACCTGTGTCCATTGGGCCGCCATCCCTCCTCAGCTCCGTATGGGGATACATATCAAGTCAGGGAATGACTGGGGACCAAGCAGACATCCTACGTACGCATAATCTCCCTGACAATGTATTTCTCTCCACTGATAACCGCTGCCCCCAGTCGGCGGACCGGATAGGCCGATACCCAAACCGAAGCCTCAACCCCAGCGACAGGGTTCCTTGCTGTCTAGATCATCGGCTTCGTCATCGAGGCCAATGAGTCCAGGAAGTAGTAGTACATCTGCGCAAGCCATCGCGAACAATGCGTCAAGTGGCGTGAACGACTTGTACTCGCGACTGAACAATGCGCTACAGGAACGAGGGTGGGTTCTCTCGTCTGCTTCGACCACTATGTCTCATTTTGTTTTCCGCAGTGAAATGCTGAACGGTCTGGAAGACTCTTTCCGCTCGCTTGAGACAGGAAGTAAAGGCATGCTCGCCCAGGTTTGTCATTTTCGATTTACCCAAAATCTCAATATTCGCTTATATCGCATTTAACAGGCGAAGGGGCTGGCACTGAAACAAGGAGCGAAGCGATGGTTCGATTTATCGTGAACTGTCACAATACAATCTATATATGTCGAACACCCCGACAGCTGTATAACATCACAAATCATTACTGCTACGTGATCACGGTCATAACTTATGCAAAACTCCGAGGTGATACCCGTACTCATGCTTTCTTCGGTGGTTCTTGACCTACGAACATGCCTGTGATACCGGCGGTGAGTTTCTTCCTTTGTTCATTCAACATGCCAAGGAATCCATCCTCGCCAGTGGTTTCGCGTTTGTGATCCCACTCTTCAGTGTGGCGAGTGATTTGGTGCGCCTCGTCAGTTTGTATTGTCAAAAGCGAATTGACAGTCTGCAAAGGCACAGAGGGTCACTTAGAAATTGGTACTTAAGGTCACTCAAGTATATGGAACATGCCTTTGTAGGGGATGACGCATTTGGATCACGGTAGTACGCTACATCCTGGTCTATCAAAATTGTGCTCTTAGGCACGCTTGGAGGGTTCTCGAGTATGCGGAACCGCGGCAGATCAGCACGCGGGAACAGCTATGATAACGCGATGTTCTCGATGAGCGACAGTCCATATGGCAAACGGCAAACTCGACTTGGCTCACCTTGACAAGTCCATTAAACTGGGACTTGATGGACGCGAGTCCGGTAGCAATTCCAATTGGGTCATGGAAGACTGCATCCTGAGTATACACGCTGTATGTTTTCTGCAGAGGTTCGATATCAGATTATAACGAAACATTGTCTGGGCAACACATGCTGCTCACTTCTGTCGGTTTGCAGGTGTAAAGCTGTGGTTGGACAACGTTCAGCGGTGTGCATGTGCACCGGACAGGCACGCCATTTGATTCACCTCTTTGATACTTTGGATAATTTGGGACTCATGGGGTGCCGCTTGGCGTTCACCCACCGCTCTGGTCTCGTTAGGCGTTAGCCCAGACGCATTGGGTGCATTTACATGGTTGTCAGGCATTCTGATTCTAGCACTTGCAGAAAATGATGCTTGTAGTAATCGAGTATGATGGGGGTGGAAGACACGGACGAACATATTTCGTTTGGATACCTTTTCTTCATATATATACCATGTTGTGTAGTGGAACTCGAGCTCCGGTGAGAGCATTCATGAACGCATCGTATTTCGAAGGAGCTACATCTGCATCAAATCGATCGGCGGGATTCCTCTCTTTATGGAAAGCGTCGGGATGACGAAAATGGAAGGGCCGCTTGCGTGAGAACGTTATGGGCGCTCTCGCTCATGTTCTCTTCTCTTCTTGACCTTCACTCGACTAGAATGTCTGCAAGGCATACATTGACGAAACGCTTTCTGCCGATGGTAGCAAGTCACTTCTTTATACTCTATGTTCCACCATTCTTGCTCTAGATTCTGCTACAAAGGCGTGGCGTCCACCTCTCAGGCTTATCAGTAACTTCCTCGTGCTCCTTGCATGCGCTGCATGTGCTGTCTCTCATCCAGCGTGATCCTGTACAAGGTTTTGACCCTTTCACAGCTCGTAATGACATGTACAATGTATTCGTTTTTCTTCGTGTAGCTCAGCAACACGCGCGGATCTTGAATGTTTGCGGGACCGAGCACTCGTGCGTAAATACACTCATTTGGACAAGGCCATGCTTAACAGTTTGCTGATTACATAGTGTAGTGTTCTCAACCATATGGATCGCGTGTTCATCTCTCCCAATCTCTCTGTAGCGATGTCACCATGAAGAAGATTGTCGCAAAGATACGTCAGGTGACGGCTATCCAAGCTTCTGTGCGTACCGGCGGACGCGAGGAACAATCGCAACTTACATGCACCGGATGAGGACAGCCGGTGCAGTGTTCTCATTTGTTTATGATATTCTGAACCATAGCCCGCTCTGATAGCATCTAGTAAAAGGTCCACACAAGCATCTGCACAAGGTCCATCTAATGGACCAGCCTGATGTCTGGCGATGTTCTGAACGGATGACCGTGAGCCATACGTTCGTATCATCGCCTTCTTCATACTAGTCTTATTGTGGATTCTACGAACGCCTAGGCATTTTTCTGAGCCGGATGTCTCCCCCCCTCTTGGGTCAAAGCGTCAGTATAAGCTTCTGGTACTCTACAGTCGTAGATTTACCGGGGCGTGAACATGGTATCAGTCAGGACCCTCGCACTAAAGATACCATGGTTTGAGCAGGTTGTTCAATTGCTCCACCGTTATCGGCGCTGGTTTCTCCTACTTAATGGTCGGAGAAGCTCGTTCAATCACTTCAGGAGCCCAGCAGCCGGTCCTCAGCAGAACCTACCTAGTCCCGCCCGGATGCTCAGAAAACTCATGGTGCTTCTTCCCACATGGAGATCGCGTCAAACACACCCCGCAATCCTCGTCGCGCGATAGTAGCAATAATGGTTGCAATGCATATGCTAGGCCCATGTGCGCAGACCCGCTCGCGTGCCAGCTTCTTCTGGGCCCGTATATAAAGTCCCCTGGTTCGCCATACTCTTCAGCTCACGGCTCTCAGTCTTTTTTACTCCTCGGATCTCGCTCATAATGCTCAGCTCCTCCTTCCTCGCATTCCTCACTCTTGCCGTGACGGTGGCGGCGAACCCAATTGTCACCAGCAGCCCCATTACCTTGCCTTTTGCCAAGGTCGTGAACACCACAGGCACGGTGAACATTATCGCAAAGGATCAAGCCCGCATTAAGGCTCTCAAGTCTCGCACGAGCCCCGTCGTGCTCGAGAGAGCTGTCAGCGACCCCGTCACTAACGAGCTCGTGAGCTACATCGCATCGGTCCGTACATAAATTTTGCGTTGCGCTTTAGCACTTATCTCCAGATATCGTAGGTTGGTGTTGGCAGCCCCGCTACAACTTGTCAGTATCGCTCCTCATATGTGCTTTCTCAAGCTGATATTTTCGTGATTCACAGACGACTTGATTGTCGACACCGGAAGTTCGAACACTTGGGTTGGCGCTGGTACGAAGTACAAAACCACTTCTACGAGCGTCAAGACCAGCAACTCTGTGGTGGGTACTTCCGCGGCTCCACATATTTGCGGTAATAAACCGTCAAGTTTCTCCTTAGTCTGTTACCTACGGATCTGGCAGTTTCTCGGGCACTGAGTACACAGACACCGTCACGCTTGGCTCGCTTTCCATCACGAACCAAGGTGTTGGTGTCGCTTCGAGATCTTCTGGCTTCAGTGGAGTCGACGGCATCTTGGGGTGAGTATTTTGCTTGGCATCGAAGTCCTGTGCGCTGACGCCGCGTCAAGCATTGGCCCCGTTGATCTGACTCAGGGCACTCTCAGCCCTGCGACCTCGCAGACGATTCCCACCGGTGAGTCGTATAGTAGTCTTCTCTACACTAGACGTCCGACTCACCGTTACGCCATTTAGTGACCGACAACGCCCTCTCACAGGGCCTGATCTCATCCGCCGTTATTGGTGTCTCGTTCGAGCCCACTACGTCCGAAGAGTCCACCAACGGCGAGCTTACCTTCGGTGGCACCGACTCAACTAAGTTCACCGGCTCCATCACATACACGTGAGGATCTACTTCCTATTTTCCCGCTGTATACTGATCCAATATCGTTAGCCCCGTGACTTCCACCTCTCCTGCGTCTTTCTACTGGGGTATCAATCAGTCTGTCAAGTATGGATCTACGACCATCTCGTCCAGTGTTGCTGGAATCGTCGACACTGGCACCACCCTCCTGTACATTGCCTCTGGTAAGCCTCTCAAACATCGTCTCAGGAATCCTGTTTACGCAACGTGCACAGATGCGTTCAGCAAGTACAAGAGTGCTACCGGTGCCACAGCGGATAGCGCGACCGGTCTGCTGAAGATCACCAGTGCGCAGTATGCTAACCTGCAGAACCTGGTGTTTACCATCGGCGGCACGACATTCACCCTCACCCCGAATGCGCAGATCTGGCCTGTGAGTATCAATATCCTCTTCAAAACGTACACTCCCTCACGCCTGTTACAGCGTAACCTGAACACCCTCATCGGTGGCAGCGCGAACAGCATCTATCTCATTGTTGGCAATATTGGCACACCCAGCGGCGAGGGACTCGACTTCATTGACGGCCAAGTCTTCCTGGAGCGCTTCTACAGCGTCTTTGGTAAATATCACCACTCATTGCGGTAGGATCCCGAGAGCTGACTTCATCGGTTTCCCAGATACCACCAACAAACGTGTTGGTCTTGCCACGACTCCCTTTACCACCGCTACCACCAACTAAATGATCGTCACGTAGCAGACATCATCCTCGTGTGACGTGCATACCACATTATTAGGACACACCGTAAAGCTAGGGAAATGTAGAATCTGTAATATATTGTCGAAATCATGAATTGAGGCTATCATGCCAGATGTTGAAACTTAAAGTACGGCCGTCCATGAACTGTATTCTAAGCCTGAGCCTCAAAGCGGACGCGATTGGCCCGTACAGGCGCTAACTCTTTTACTCTTGACACTCATCTAAGGACTTCTTCGTGTGCAAGGATCTAACTCAACTACAGCAACGCAGTAGCTCGTGTCTTTCATAACACTCTGCCGACTTCTGCCGTATGAATGGCATGATTCGCAACGACTCCCACATCTTCACCATCGCGACAAGCGGCAGCAACCCGAACACGGACATCTACTCAGCATTGGTTCGGACGCCCTTGAGTTACCTTTTCACAACGAAACACGCCCGCAGTCACTCTTCTACAACTGTTCTTGGGATAGATGGGCTCCTTGTAGTTCTGCTTCGACACGACATCCATCAATATCTGCACGTGTCTCCCGAACCAAGCTCAAGACTCACAGGTCTATAACCCACATTGTCCGACTCCGTTGTACAAGGAACAAAACATGTCGGCGGTGACATTGCACGTTGGTGGTTTTGATCACCAATTCCCTTTTGCCTCGGCCGAACGCCTTTACTCCCTCCCTGACTGGTCGACGAAAGGCTGTACGTGCTCTGTACCCATCTTCAAGTCGTGATGGTGATCCCGACAGCTGTGTCTAATGGACGTATTGACTTGGGGTTTGATGTCAGCTGACCTTCTGATGCTTCGTGAAGTGCCCCGGTACAACGCAATATTCATCTCTTCCGCTGTCTGTGCTGGCAGTTGTATTTGTTCCCGGCGCATGCTCTATCTAGTCAAAGCTTGGTGGTTGCCTTGGTCGACACGAACCCCACGAATAATCCAGTATATGCAATTATAGCCCGCTATAGCCGACCTAATTCTTAGGTTCTTTAGTTGAATGGCTCGAGGAAGGTAGTTTCCAGGCACCACATCCCAGGAAGGGCCATCAAATGAGATTCTTATGATGCGCCGGCCGGTGAGTTGTATGTTCCCTCATGACTGGGTCTTCTCACTTACTTCCATGCCGGAAAGGGTCGCATTGTTTGACTGATTTTGTGTTTTCGGCGATGGACATGCCGCGACCAATACTCTATAAAAGAGCAGCTCAAACCTCTGCCGTCTTCACCTTCGCCTTGGTCAACATGTTCTCCGCATCCTCTTTCCTTTCCATCCTGACCTTTGCACTAGCGGTGTCTGCTACACCACCGCTGGTCAGGCAGGACAGCCCTCTCATTTCCCTACCTGTGGCGAAGCGCATCAACATCACCGGGACTACGAATCTGGTGCAGCATGATCGTGCCCGTGTGGAGGCGCTTCGTGCCAAAGCTGAGGCAAGGGTGAGCGGCGTTAAGAAAGGCCCCGTTTCCGATGCCAAAAGCGTCGGCAGTGTACCTTCCACGAACCAAGGCGTGGACTACGTCGTCAACGTAAGTATACCGAGGTCCACGGTAATAAAGCACACTAAAGACTGCCTCTAGGTCCAAATCGGTAATCCTCCTACTACTTGTGAGTTCTCGCACAAGTGCGATATGCGTGCCGTTATATTGATGAACCCGTGTAGATTCACTGCTCGTCGATACTGCGAGCTCGAACACCTGGGTTGGTGCTATGCAACTTTACGTTCAGACTTCGACCAGTGTGCAGACCCGTGACACGGTGGTGCGTCTTATAAAATGCATGCACTTAAGAATTACATCCTCACGATTATTATATTGTGGGCCGTAGGCCGTCGATTATGGCAACGGCGAATCCTTTGAGGGTAAACACTATGCGAAAGATCCGCTCATCTGTTACTAACATAAGCACAAGGAACTGAATTCTTCGACCACGTGTCCTTCAACTCTGGTTTGACCATCTTCGGACAGTCGATTGGTGCTGCTACAGACTCCACTGGCTTTGATGACAGCGATGGCGTCCTTGGGTGCGTAGCTGGTCAAATTTTCCATTGTTTTCATCCTAACCGATATTGCAGTCTTGGGCCAACGCCTTTGACTATTGGTACGGATCTGATTTGTGTTCAATGCCTGTCAATATTTACTTACCTGTGCATAGGATCACTCACCCCGGACACTACTAGCAGCATCCCAACAGGTACGCTTTCTCTTTCTCTCGTGTCCGATTCCTGACGTCAACTTGTATACGTAGTGGTGGACAGTTTGTTTGCACAAGCTGTTACCGAGCAGGATCTGGTAGCCATTTCGTTCGAGCCTACGTCGGTTCCAGGAACGGTCAACGGAGAGCTTACTTTCGGAGGTACAGACTCCTCTAAGTTCACGGGTTCCATCAACTTCGCGTATGTCATTTTTGCATCATATGGGTCTCGCATGCCTATCTGACTTTTGGCGATGTCCAGTCCCATCACGACGACTAGCCCTTCAAACCAATTCTGGGGCATTAACCAATCAATCCGCTATGGCACGTCGACTAACATTCTCTCGCTGACAGCTGGTATTGTCGACACCGGTACCACTCTCACTCTGATCGCATCCGGTACAGTAAAAGCGCATATTTTGACATTCGCTGTCTAATTCTTATGCATCTGCAGATGCTTTCGCCTTGTACCAAACCGCAACCGGCGCTGTGCCCGATGCCGCCACTGGTCTGCTACGCCTGGACCTCACGCAATTTGCTAGCCTGCAGAGCTTGTTCTACAACATCAACAACGTCATCTACGAATTTACCGCCAACGCCCAGATCTTCCCGGTATGTGGCCAAAATTATGCGTGTTGCAATATTGAGGCGTTTCTCACATGTCCGATCATCAGCGAGCATTGAACACTCAAATTGGCGGCGATAATGAGCATGTATATTTGATCATTCAAGACATCGGTACGCACTCTGGATCTGGCATGGACTTCACAAACGGCATGACTTGGATCGAGCGGTTCTACATCGCTTTGGGTACGTCAAGTCCCCATATGTTCGAACCGCAGTCTTTGCTCAACTCGTCGATTCTACAGACACCACAAACCAGAAAGTGGGCGTCGCTACTACGCCATTCACGCACGCTACGACGAACTGAAAGGATATAACACGAGTCTCTCACCTGTGATGTCTAGACGTCTAGCTATATTGGGTTTCAATGAATTTTGGGTTGTCGTGTGCACATCTGATTGACTGCAGTGGGCTATCGAGCATCGATGAAGGAGCGGGAGCGTCACATGAACTAACGGTGAGCGAGAGATGATACAAACAGCCGACGCGGTGCGGTGCTAGAGGGTGTATACGTACAAATGGACTACTTGGTTGATACTGATACATTAGTCTATCGTGTTCCAGGTATCCCAACTATCAATCCACGTCGTACCAAGCACCTGGTATATTGTCCCTGCCGCTGCCCCGTCGGCTTGGCGGCGAGCGCGGTCTGTTATTACTGTTATTGGTAGTGTTGTTGGTGCTGTTGGCTCCGGTATCCGGGTTGGTAGAGCTGGTTCTGTTGTTGGCATTGGCATTAGGATTAGAAGGCCCAGCGGCATTGCTCAGGATGGTGAATAATCCGTCAAACAGTCCACCACCGCCACCACGAGGATTGTTGCCGGCACTGCCGCTTGGTGAACGTTCTCTGTTGTTATTGTTTCCGTTATCTCGTGAACTACCGGACGGGCTTCCCGGATTCGGAGAATGGTGGTCTGGCTGCGGGACAAGTTGATATCTGGAAAAGCTGTGCTCAGCGGCATGTCCGAATACTTGCCAAAGCACTAAGAACCTTACCTGCACACTGGACACGTGCCACTCGAGTTCAGCCAAGGAATGATACATGGCTCATGGAATGGGTGCTTGCATGGAAGAGTAACGACAACTTGTTCGTCAGGGTCCTCTGTCTTCAGCGAGAACTGATCTTTGCAGATAGCGCAATCCTTTTCTAATAACGGCGCTAAAGGATAACGGCAAGCGCATGAGACGAATGCCGACATCGGACAATGCATGCACTTACACCCTTCTTCAAGCACCTCTCGGGGAAGTTTTGACATGATCTCTTCACTTGCAGCGACGGGATGCCCGTGAGAACTCTCCATGATCTGCGAGATGATTTCGTCCAAAGCTGTGGGGAAGCCCATAAGTTTGGGAATATTCCAGATCAGACACAAGTATATGCATACCTTCCTGGTTGAACACGTAGTCTCCCCATCGTCCCGACTGCGCAGCACCTGGCGGCGGCCCTCCAAACATGTCAAAAAGAGCGTCACCGCCCCCACGTCCGCCCGGAGCGCCGGGATGTTGCAACATCGTAAGTAGATATTGTAGCATAAGTGGGCCTTCTATCGTGCCACGAGCATTGGGCCCCGGCCCTCTTGGTCTAGCTCCGTGTTGTGCCATATATCTAGAATTCGGGTAAAGGTCCACAGAAGCCATTCGCAAAAGGAGCTAAACTTACTCTGAAAACGTCGGTATATCCCCATCTGAGCCACCGCTGCCACGCCTTACGGGGCCGCCAGAAATGACCATACGAGACCCAGTGTTGCCGCTCGAGCGATCAACATGTATTGTGATACCGCCGCCATTCTAGATCGAACCAGGTGAGACTCAAGCCGAACTTTGAAAACATGTGATATTACATTGGGAGAACGTGGGGCACTGGGGAGGCCACCGGGAGGTGAACTTGGTCTCATGGCACCAGTTCGAAGCATGTTCTGTAAGGTGACTGCTATGCACTGAGCGCGTATATCACAAAGATAGCAAAGACCACATACAGAGAAAGTTATCTCCAGCCATCTCGTCGCCTGCCCCTGCGTCCATAAAATCGCGCGGGTCGTCTGCTGGGTTCTCCAGCTGCAGACCACTTATCAGTGCCTTCATTCCTTAACGGTTAACGGAGCACACTGCTGACCTTTTCTACAAACGTCCCGTTGCACGACGCACAATGCGGATCCGGCACCTATATCATCGTCACTTCAGTCCCTTCACACGCAACAACAGCGACTAACCATGAGCGGTCGCATTTCTGCATGGCACTGGCAGTGCAGTCAAGGTTCCATGAGTTTCTGAAGGCGATTACTGTCTCGATTTCGCGATGCGCACCTCATGACAGTACCACATAGGTTCTCTGCTCGACATATTTCAATGCTATAAAGAATACAGGAGTGTGGGTTAGTATGGAGATGATGGTCAAGAGCCAAGCCTGACACCGCAGACATGAGAGGATATTTCAGCGTGTCAGATCCTGCCCGTATTTGATCTTGTTTTGTGACTAAGACATGGAGGTCTGGAGCTAGGCCGAATCCAGGGACGTTTTCGGAGTTT
>SWBT01000400.1:0-73363 GCA_005298045.1 Pleurotus ostreatoroseus | reverse complement strand
TTGTGATGTGTTATATCCGTCTTGTATAGTACCACGAGCCATGAACTTGTAACCTCAGTCTGATTTTCCATTATATTTTGGTTATTACATTGCATGTACATACATGTCTAGAATTTTTTTGCTGATGGAGAGCCTCTCGTGCGCGCGCGTCTATTCGCTCGGCATCAATGGCGGTCATCGGCGCCTACGCGTACGCCTGTCTCGTTCCGCGTTCGCTACGGCCGCCACGCGCCACGCGTGGGCCCTCTTGCCCGCCGCCGCCACATTGGTAGATCTCTAGGCAAGGATCTATGCCAACTGTAGCGACCACGGGGCGGTCTCACGCGGCTAGCAGTAGCAGCACAGCGGCCATAGTGCCTGAGCCGGTAAAAGGAGGGTCCTCCTCGACGCGGACTCACTCGGACACTGCTACCGCGGGCACCTGGAGACAAAAACCCCCTCGGAGGCTTTTGCGCGAAAACAGAACACACCGACACACATAGGAGCTGACCGCTTTCGGTCAGCGATACCGGCCGTGGCGTCGCGAACAGCGCGAAGACGCGAGCGAATAAAGCCGCAGACGTCTCTTTTCGACTATCCGAATCGCCGGTGAGTCGGTGACTGTGGGAGGCAAGGCCCATTGACGATCAGGGATCTGTGGTGATCCACTGCTAACCGAGAGACGGACCAGTCGCATTCCAGCTGGACAACATCCTTCAACCTTCTGCATAATCACGCTTTCGAGGGCGTTCCGAGCCTTCAAAGTGGACGGTGGCGGCGGGTAGCCTCGATCCCTTAAGGCACAAGAGGTCCCAGAAAAACATCCGCACCCTGATCTTCATCATTCTAGGTACCATTCGAGTCCAAGCCTGAATAGCTGCATGCAAAGTGCGACATCTTTCATTTTCTCAAAGCGGCGAACGTCATAGCGTTCTCGAGACGAACCTATGTGTTCGCCATAAGATTGCTCCTATGGGCCTAGGAAAGCCTATCTCACAGCAGGATCTCTTTCTGAAACAGTTCTTTACTAGCAACGACCCAAGCGGGCATTGCGCATCTGCGTCAAGCAGCTTCGCAGCCCAAATGGGGATCCTGATGATTGACAAAGAGCCAGGACGAACCCCTTGGAGTTGGCTGGAGATGCGAAGCATCTCAATAAATGAACAGGATGCGATCAGCCCTGCTCATTTGCTGAGATTCCTCCGTGCAATTTGCTTCCGATCGTGTCGTGGCACCTCGCGTTCTAGTGCCGCTTTCCCAGTAGTTACAGCTCGTAACTCTGGGTTACGCGCCCTCGCCGCCGCTCTCGCCCTTGGCGATACTACAGCTTCCACGAGGTAGGATCGCCTGGATCTACGTTGTACCTGTCTGGGCCTGTAGCCGCACCTCACTTCCGCAATGACATCCGATACACGGTGCACAAGCCCCCGAATTTAAGACGTGCGGCCGCCCCTGATTAACGAAATATCTCTCGTAGCCGATACCTGATCGAAGTGTTCTGTTTTCCGCAGAGATTTGGCCCTCGACGCTTGCTTTACACCTGTTTTCGGGCTCTCGTACGTCTCTCGCTCCTCCACAACCTGTCTCACTTACGCCATGACGATGTCCAAAACATCCAGCACGCCTTCGTCATCGCGCGCGAGCTCACGTCCGGGGTCGCTTCGCGCATTCGAGTTCGCTGCAAGCACGCGATCCTTGAAGTCCTTCAAGCTTCAAGAAAGTCATGAAGACCTCCCCCACGAGTTTGCGATGGGTTCGCGTGTTTTTGACAGACGAGACATCCCATATCCGCTCAGCCTAGACAGAGAGTCAATAGCATTGTGAGTGAGGTCATCGTTACCACGCTCATATGCGCTACACACGCCTTTTCTCTAGATATTCGCTGGACCGTGCGCTCATGTACCGCGTCAAAGACGGCTGTAGCTTCGTCGACTTCAAGGGACGCACCCCAAGACGGTGTCTCGACCTAGGCACCGGCGTATGTTTGATTCTTCACCAGCAGACCGCAGGAGCTGACCTGATTGGTGCTAGCTGGGAGATTGGGTGATCGACGCGGCACGATCCTGGCCAGACTGCACGTTCGTAAGCTTAATTCCCTAAAGGCAGTCGAACATATACTAACTTGTTTCAAGGTCGGTTTTGACGTTGTAGACATGCAAATTGACCTGAGATATGTCGACCCGTCGATAGCCTGCAGGGTGCACTGGGCACATGGCAACTTGTGCGTCTAGGATCTCTGCGTTCGTTTAGTCGTCTAAAGGCCCAGCAGCTTGGAAGAATTTCCATTCGACGATAATGAATTCGACTTTGTGCATCTGTTCGGCACTGCCTTCTGCGTGCCGGAAGACAAGGTACGGCGGACGTTCTGTATGGACCCAAGGCTGTGCTTACCTTGTACTATGACAGTGGCATTTCTTCTTCGATGTATGTGGGTTTGGGATTCTCCGTTACGTGTATTCACAACGTGTCGCAGGAGATAAGCCGTGTGTTGAAGCCTGGTGGGCACGTAGAGATTATGGAAGAAGGTGCTTTTATGTTTTCTATGAGCACGATCATCTGAGCTCCAATTATCCTCTAATCCTTGTAGATGCCATCTTTCCTGTGCTCCCGCGCTGGTTCACGCGACCTTTACATAGCCAACCACGGCAAAATATGCCTTCCTCAAAAAGCAACACAACACTGCCCCTTGCGCCCTCAGAGTATAGTCATGATTATGCCTTGCTCGAGATGTTGTTCCTTGCTTCCTTCGAAAGCCGGTTCGTGAACCCAACGCCCAGCTGTATGTCTCCTTCTAGCTTCCCAGACACGGTAGATGTTAACCACCGGTGTTTTTACGTTAGGTATCCTGCCAGGCTATTTCAATGCCACCTTCAACCACGTTGTAGCAACGCCCATCCTCCTCTTCCCCATGCCGCCGCTAGCGCCGCTCCCACCATTGCCTGAGGTCTCACGATCCCAGAGACCGCCCAAACGACCTGTACCGCCTCCTCCACTTCCATCGGAGAAGCCTCGAGACTACTCTCTGCCTCCGATATCGCCCACAATACCGCTGGAATCGCATTTCGGCGACCTCTCACCCCTTCCATCTGCCCCGGCGTCCGCGAAGTCATCATTCCAGAGCCAAAGGCCCGCTGAAAATTACCTTGAGCTAGAGCGCATCGATCCGGCCCCCAATCCGATAAACATAACATCGCCTCATGTTCACTCTGTCGTAAAAACCGATGGTCTCGGCTCCGTCGCGATGCCTGCATTTGCGCCTCGAGGCGAGACAACCGAGATGGGCGGGAAGGCGGCATATGACTTGTTTTGCATGGATGTCATCGCTCACCTAGACGAACATGCAGCTCACATGCATCTGCGGCGGATGACGGGGCTAGTAGAGAGCGCCCGTGAAGCGATGGTCGACGAGCTGCTGGCTATGGTTGTACAAGGCGACAGGACTCTGGGGAAGTTCGGGTGGGAGGAAGACGAGTACAACGAGGATGTCAGCAGGGAAAAGTTTGACCTGCTGTGGGAGCAGTTCAAAGCGTGAGTTCGTGCATTCCCGGTCGCTTTCTTCTTTGACATATGCTGGGCCTCAGAGATATGCATGCGCGGATAAGTCTATGGTACCCCATGACACAATATGGATGGAGATACCCTAGAAGGGACCCAATGACGAAGGCCGAACTATTGGATGAAGAGCGCTTGAGGCATGCTATCCTAGAGGCTCGGCGATTTGCTAAGCCGGAGGAAGTACAGCCTACGATGCGGGCGATCCGCCTGCTGGTAGGTATAAAGGACTCATAGCCTCAGCTGCAGCAGGACTGGTAGCTTTCATGTACGTGCTCCGCAGAACACCACTCAGCACCCTCACTCGCTTCGACTCTCGCACGATGAACAATCGATATTGTTTCTCTACACGTAGTGGAATCGATGATCGCGTTACAATCGACTGCAATATCTGCCGGCAGAATCTACGGTTACGACCTACGATTTCTTACTATGGACCCATGGTCAGAGGCTCTAGTCGTACGCATGACGAACGTCACATACCAGCCATCTCCGTATCGGTACAAGGCGGCATTTGAGAGTTGCAAAGAAATAGGAACTGGTAAGATACAACCATACGCGCAGCACAGACTTGCCCGTGAGGCGATGTCACTGCGAAACGATTTGCTCAAGCACTACGATCTGCAGCACAGGAGTACTCACGCAATGTCCACTGAGAGCCATGAGCCGAGAAGCCGCTTCGATCGCAGCTTTCTTACTGGGCCCCTGGGCAGTGTAATCGCGTAGTTCTTCCCCTCTGTCTGTAGTTCGCAGCCGTCACGCAGCATTCACAGCGTGTATGGACAGCGACTCACATATGGGGAACGCCTCGAAAACCGGCATATGGTCCACGCCGCCAACGCGTATGACATTCCAAGCGATGGTGGATTTTGACCATTCATTTAGTTGTGGCCAATATCCCCACATTTGAGTTGGCTCTTGGAACTGGTGTGTACCGACACGATCATAAAACGAGGAAGTAAAGCCATTGTTTGCCATGTTATAGAAATGAGAGGGAGGAAATTGAGGCTTATAGCACTCCGCTCGTTGAACATGTCTTAAATACCTCTCGTGAAGACCTCCGACTAAAATTCGCTGATCCCTAATACGTACTCGGTATACTGATCCACGAATTCCTCCTGGTCATCGATGACACCCCGTCCCTTACGGCCGTCACGCTCTAGATCTGCTGACCCTAGTACGACTGTACTAGGATCTCATAATTTATCAGACGAGTTCATTCTAGATGAAGCTCACCGCTGGATATCGTTTTACGGTAGCTATATGGTTATATTGAGTTCCGACGTGCACTCCTCCCCTTCGTCGTCCCCGCAGATTCGTTGTTCTTGTCGCTTACGAAAGCGGAAGGGAGATGGCCTTCTTCCTGCCATTTCGCTAGCATTTCCATCGCGGCTTGGTAGCCCTTCTTTTGTATATCCTCAAATTTGTTGAACTGCAAAGTGCCGAACTAAAGAACGCATAAGTGACAGGAGTCTCGATGGATAAGAGCTTCAACTAACCTCTTGCACTGGCATTTGCATGTACAAACATGCAGGGACCACCTTGGCTTCTTCAAGGGTCCTGACACTTGATACACTGCCTCGCGAAGTATTAGGATCGATAACGACACCATAACGTGATCTACTCACTAAGCGAGCCGACTTTGGATCTCTGTGATTGCTGGGACGCTTTTCGCGCTCGAAAATGGGTTCCAACGGTTGAGGAGCAACCAAAATCCTGAGACTGAATCACCAAAATTTCGAGGTGAATTGTCGTCGATCTAGGAAAACGTCAGTAGATAGAGCGCTTCCTACCCAAGTACACTTACGGATCCGACATCCGAGGCGATAACTGCATTGGCTCCCATGGACATCATGGCTGCGACCTTAGGCGTGTTGGCAAAATCAGACACGGGTACAAATAATCTCACTTACTGGCAGATTGTCGACTGCGGGATGATGTCAGTCAGTGATAAAAGAACCGATCGTGAGACAGAACTTACTGTAGCCACCATCCACGAGCATATTTCCGCCGTCGCAGAGGGGAGGGAGGAGGCCTACCAGTGTCATTGAGGCACCTATTGTGAATTAGAGTTAGACGCTCAGAATTGTAAACCTTGGGGATGGTATCAAGGCGTACGTATAAATCGCCACGCGTATCCGGTTTCGTGTATTTCCATCGTGGACGTGGTGATGTTCGTTGAGTTGCAAAAATAAGGTAGCCACATATCCTCGATATGTAGATCGTAGAAGGCCTTAATTAAGATGTGCATGAGTGCGGCTGCGCAGGTCAATCTATAAGGAAACTTACTTTATAGATCGAACGGTTGAATTCGTGTCCCTACCACGAGCATGATCAGCAGAGAGTTGCGCTGACTGCGGGTAGCTGCGGAACAGACTTACCGTTGTATACGCCACTATCGGATATGTGACGTCGGACAAAATGCGCCAGATATTGCCCATTCGACCGCTGAACTGCTTTGTACGGCCTGCGCTGGAGATGAGGTCGCCCTCGCGCGCATAAAGCCCACCGACAAAGGCCCCAATACTCGTGCCTAGTGTGGAGCGGGGTGAGCTGCGCACTATGCATGCAGCATTACATATCACGACTCACCGCCTATGTGGTCAATAGGTATCCCATATTCTTCCAAAGCACGCAACACGCCCTGCTGTGCATGAGCAAACGATCCAACGAGGATGAGAATGCGGCGTAATCACCAGATGAGATATGCCACGAGCTCCGCCGCCGCCCAACACAACGCCTATTGACCTGCCACATATTCTTCGCGCGAGCCGCGCGAAATCGTTCGTGTGGGGACCGCGTTGGGGGCGAGGGTCAGCTGGGGTTCTCCTGTATTTTTGGATACCACTTTGCACTTTGTCTTTCAGATTCTTCAATGCTGCGACTGCCGCGGGGTCTTGTGGAGTGGGTACAGGTCGAGACACGGACGTGATAAGCCCCTTAAACTAGGTGAGCGATTTCTGGAAATTGTTTGCGCATGTTACGACCTACGGGTAACTCCACATGAAGGTGTTGATGCACCCACGGTCGATTCTAAGCTTGTGTTAGTCTATGTATGATGCTTTACAAAGAGTAAATTTTACCTTCAGCCATTCTCTAGTTGAGCCCGGCACTACTGAGCGATCTGGATGGAGCAGAACGAGCTCTTTGCGCGCGGTCGTCTTCATCGACAGCAGTAAGCGTTCGTATTCACCTAACGTTGGATCTTCACCCATACCGACGACCATAACGTAATCGGCCTTTCATACTCGTTAGCAGACTGCTTACTTTGCTCACTTACGGCTTACCTGTCGAATGCACGTCTGTGTCCAGCTGCTGTTAACCGCAGAATCAGCAACATACAGCACAATCCTAAACTTCTGCTCCTGCTCAGCCAACCACCCCGCTGCCTTCAACTTGCCCATGCGCGTAAACGCATGGCGCCCCAAATGGTTCGACACGGAAACCTGGTTCAGGTAGGACGTCGGCGCGCCTATGCTGTTCAGCGCCTGCTCCAGTTTCCGGCCGAACGCATCGATAGGCACGTTCCTCGTCGACGGAAGCACTGCGACTGTCTTCAAGTTGATGTTGGTCCGGGATGGTTCAAGGGGCACGTTCCGCGCCGAGGAGTCCACCTCGGACCTTACCCGGGAGGCTATCATGCGCAGGAGTCTGCATAGTTCACAATGTAGATGAGAGGCAATCAGGATCTAGGAAACTGGAGCTTACTGCGCCGTGGTCCCTGGATTACTATCGTAGAAGGGTAAGTTCATATGAGCCGAGCCATCTTCGAGGGTGTATTGCACTCACCGCGATGAAATCGCGTTGAATAGCGTTTGCGGCATCCGTATAAGCTCTGTATCACGAATAGCGTGGACTGTATTTCGCCTCGGCGAGCTTGTGATGACGTCAAGCTCTCCGACGGTGTCGCCCTGGCCGTACTCTGCCACAATACTAACACCGCCGCCTTCCTTGTCCGTGATAGCCCGCAACCGCCCATTAATGACGATGTAGAAACTATCACTCACGTCTTCGGGCCGCCATAAGACTTGGCCGGCGTTGACCTGGACCCAGTCGAGCGAGCCATCAATGTGCAATACTGAATACGATAAACCAGATGAGCGAGTGAGAACAGCACGAATGGTGAGAAACATACTGAGTGGAGATAGAAGTGAGATTAATCGCTTGGCAAGGGTGAGGAGCACAATGGGCCGCTTCTCAATCAGACCTTCCAGCGCATCGGCTGGCAGAAAACCGACGTATGTGTCCGTCTTTGCCTTGATGTCGACGTACGACGCGGTGTTGCACAGCGACGCTTTGATCGAGCACGTCAATATATGCGCATTTTCCCACACGAGAACGAAATAACGTACAGAGATACCCAGCGATGCCGCCGGGTTTGACAGTGAATAGAGGCTTTGGATCGCTAGTTCTGGGATCTGGTCGCGAGCTTGTGTACTTCTCGGAGAAGAAAGACCCTTCAGGCCCCGCACGCGATGCACGACCATCGTTCTGCTGGGAGGGCTTGCCAACAGGAGCTTGGGCCACGTTGCCGTGAGTAGGGGCCGGTAGGTGTATATCCAGGAACCCCTCGATCACATAAAACAACCCTAACAAAATTAGCCTCGTGAGAATGACTCAAACCAGCTGGAAGAGAACCTACCTGTATTAATCTCACCCGCCTTCGCGAGCACAGAGCCCGCAGGGTAGAACTTGATCTCCACCTTGTTGTCCAGGCCGCTCAGATATCCGTCGCTCGTGCTCGCGCTCGTCGATGATCCACCCGTCATACTCGACTCATCATCGCCCATGTCCAATAGTGACAAGGAGCCGAACGACGACCGGAACACATCGCCGCCCCGCGAACGACCGCCCTCGCTCGGCGCGAACGCCGGCGACGCCTCGACGCTCTCCTCCCCGCTGAGCGGCGGCTGAAGGAGCCCGATCGACTTTGCGATGCACGACATCACCTCGTCGCGCAAGTCGAAGTCGTCCGCGCCGGCGACGTGCTGTGAGTGCTCGCGCAGGAACCGCGGCCGCGGATGCGGCGTGACAGGCGTAGCGGTGATCGAGTGCGGCTTGCGCGATGAATCGGTGTGCACCGTCGAGGCTGAGCTAAGCAGGTCGCCCGCCTGGACGTACGCGCGCGAGGACGCGCCTTTCAGTGTGCCCGACGTGGACGTGCGCCGATTGAGGTGCGACGTCGCGGCAGAGCGCCCGGGCACGTCGTTGAGCGCGCCGGTGCTCGACTCGGCGCTGGTGTTTGTTGAGGGGCGCGAGGAGCCCGGTAAGCTGAAGTAGTCACTGTCGTTGTCTGAGTCACTTGTCGATACGCCATCGAAGCGCTGTCGGAGCTGCCGCAGGCCGCCACCTTCGTAGAAGGAGGGCGGGAGCGGATGGCAGGCAATGTCGTTGATCGCTTTCTCGGTGCGCAGGACTTCGGTAGTCAGCCCGAGATAGTTGTGTGCAGCGTTGAAGGTCACTCGAGAGAAGCGGGTGAGAATAACTGGATGGTATTGTATTCAGTTGATACAGACATTCCATTACTGTGACCGTAAGTAATTTCAGCCTACCTTGTACGATGTGGGCTGTGGCCTTAGGGAACTTCTTGGTCAGTCTACGGAACGCTTCTGCTGGGATTACCGCCAGAGTTGAATCTTCCGTAGCCCGGGCTACAACGCCATAATGGTGCGTATGTTGCTCAGGAGGAGGTCTTCGCCGCCCATAAGCAGTACGGCCCGATCCAGATGAAACTGCTGACATTGATGGGCCGCGAGAGACAGAACGCAGAGGCGGCGACATATAATCATCTGCGTGTATAGTAGATCCAGAGGACGATACAGACGCACCGCGCCCACGAGCACGAGGGGAAGTGACGCGAGGCGATCTTGATTGCGAAGGGCGGACAAGGACCGCGTTGTCTAAGCTCATTTGGGAGACATCTGAATCAGACCGACGTGGGCGTACGCGAAGGGGTCTATGTGTTTCTGTTGTTGCCGTTCCGCTGGCCGATATGACGGATTCAGTGTCGTCATCATGTAACAGCTCTTCATCCTGCCAGCTAATCTTTATATTCTCTGTGAAGAGACTTAAGATGGTGAACAAGCTTGACAGAGTTCCACCAGTGCCAACTTCGTTAAGTAGTTGGTAACCGTTCATGTTCTCTTCGTCCCAGGCTCCTCTTTGCCGCGTGTCACCGCCGTGACCTGTGTGGGCAAAGAGCTGAACAGTACCGTCAACTACACAATAGAACGATTTATCCTGGTCAAGGGAGATACTGTCACCAGCGATCAGTCGCCTTGTCTGCAGGTGTCGCGCCAACTCATGGAAGACCTCCATAATTGTAGTCATTAAGACGCGCTCAACGGATCAAGATGTCATCTGATGCTTACTGGTTTCTCCAAGAATCCGAAGACGCGTACAGCTTGCAGAAACTCGTCCAAATAGTTGTGGAATGCAGGCGCAGCTTCCGGGGTATTAACGTCGGGGTGGAGCTCCTGGGCGTCCGCCTTGACTAGAGGTGGCTCCTTGAGCTGGGTATATTTGTTGAGGTATCGGAAGCGGATCCAGTAGTTGAGTGCAACAAGGCTTGCCCCGAACATGATAGCAAACGACCAGAAATTCAGCTGTCCAACGTCGAAAGATTGGAGGTGTGAGCTTCAGCAGAGGGCGTTCTGGAGGAGGTTCGAGACACGTACCGTCAACGTCATAGAGTACGAGAGCACTGAGTATATAAAGCGGGGGACGGATATCGTGGCGAACGCGACGAGCGACTTGACCCATGATAATAGCCATACTGTGTGTACGTCAAGGACAGGCAAAGTTCGTCAATTTACGCATCGTACAGTCTGCAATAGAACTTACATACGACCCAGAAAAAGGCCGACAAGAACATAAGCAGGGGGTGTCCGTCCGAAGGCTGGTTCGCCATGTCTGTGGCAACCTCCATGACCGACATGACGCTTTATACTCTGCTGCGAGCGGCACTGTAAGCCCCACTGGGCGGCGGTAAAAGGCTAGAGTCGCCGCTGGACCGAGCCCACGGACGTGTATGACTCAATATGGTGGTGGTATGAGTCCAAGCTGTTTCAGATGGAAGAGATAGGATGACAAGGCGAGGAAGAGACGTTGAACGTGCGTCGAGGAGGACGCCGACCTCGGTCACAGTTTCTGCTGGAAGACGAGTTTGGCAGGTGCGCGTCAGCGGAACAGGCGCCCCGCCGATCAAGCAGCTTCGGCTGATGCCACGTGGTTGCCATCACTCCCACGACCTCCCTCCGTCCCGTCTCGCCCGCTCTGCCTCACTCGTTCTCACCATGTCCTCCGACGCCAGTTCATCCTCCTCCAGCGACTCCGGCATCTACGAAAAATGGAGAAAGCGATTTGGGGTCCTTACTGGCGTCGGCCTCACCGAGCAGGAACGTCAGGATGCCCTTGAAGCGCACCATGGAGCGAAATGCGAGAAGTGGAAGCGTGAAATGATGAACTACAGTCAGTATTAGTGGGTTGCGATCTTTTTGCTCCTAAGCTCACGCGTTGACTGTTCATATAAGGTCCTGCCGTCGTCTTCATGCTCAAGCACCTCAAACTATCGGGGTGCAACGTCAGTCCGGCGAATATCGTGTGCACGCCATGCGACTTTACGCGTTCCGGAGGGTTCAGCCCACAAGCAGGAGCGATCCTCCTATGCCAGAGCCGGTTCTTCAGCAAGCGTCACATGGAGGACACGCTCGTGCACGAACTCGTCCATATGTACGACCACTGCAAATTTAACGTTGACTGGAACAACTTGCGGCACCACGCCTGCAGTGAGGTTCGTGGGCACTCCACTCCTCTGTCTGTTGGGGTTTCTCTACACTGCTCGCTGATTTCACACAGATACGCGCAAACAGCCTAAGCGGGGACTGCAAATTCAGTCGCGAGCTTCGGCGGGGGTTCGCGTCGTTCTCGAAGCAGCATCAGGTGAGCACGCTAGAGCTAATTACGTCTCTGCATCTTGCATCTTTGAATATGCCAGGAAGCTGACGCGCTGATTGCAGGCGTGTGTGCGTCGCAGGGCTATCCTTTCGGTGCGTGCGAATCCGGCGTGTCCTGACGATGCGACTGCGGAGCGTGCCGTGAACGAGGTCTGGGAGAGCTGTTTCAACGACACACGGCCGTTTGACGAGGTGGGTGATGGTCTTCATGCCGACGGTGGAATTGCGCTGACGCCGTCCCCAGATATATTGACCACACCCTTGACGGGTGCTTGTGTGAAGAGCCCGCTATATGTTATTGCACTGGTAGTCGTCGACAGGTCTGGGCATACCGGTGACGATTGGTTGCTCTCGCCGAGCATAGCGGTAAAACGATAGGGCAGGTGGGCGGATCAGCGGGGCAGAGACGCGGCTGAGTATGCGGAACGGAAGGTACTGCCATCTAGCTATTGCCAGATAGACTAAGACTTGTCGTCAGCTTTGTCGTAGAGCAAAGATTATTGACCATCGTTGATGAGAGCACGTCACAGCCGGCAGAAGGACGTCGAACACGTTATTTTTGTCATTTCATTCTGGGACGTCCTTTTCCCGAATAATCTCGACAACCTCTTCCAGCCACGTGGGAGTCCGCCCCTTCGCATTTATACCGAACCTCGACGCTTCCCTCCCACAGACTGTCTCTTTCATTCGTCCTCCATCCTTCCCACCGTCCCCGACTCCCCAAGACCACCAGTCACCCATCCCTTCGCCAACGCTCATGACACCGCCCGCAATGTTCTCCAAGCTTAGGTAGGCCCCGCCCCCGCATTTCGGAGTCGCGTGTTCAGAGGCTGACTGTGGGACATGGCAATTGTTCATGCTGCAGCGCACTCATCGCCATCGCCCCTCTGGTCAGCGCATTGACCATCACCACCCCCACCAACTGGACCAGTGCTGGCCCCGCCGTCATTGAATGGACGACCGTTTCTGGCGACCCGTCTACCTGGTCGTTCGAGTTGGTTAACCCGACCAACTTCCACCAGACGTTCGGTATCGCGAACAACGTCAACCCTTCGCTTGGGTCCTTGACCTTGACGCTTCCTGCCGTGCCCCCAGGCGATGGCTATTCCCTCGAAGCCGTGAACATCACGTACGTGCCCTCTTCCATATTCAGCCGCAACGCAAGTACTGAAACGTTGCGCATTCTAGCAACATCAACCAGGTCTTCGCTTCGACTGGTGACTTCTCCATCGGTGCTGAAGTCTCCACTACGTCCTCGTCTGCGTCTTCCACCTCCGCATCGGCCTCTTCCCTCGTTTCAGGCTCAGCGTAAGTACATCTCCGTCCTTCCTTTCTTCCCCGTTTCCATGTTCCTACTTCCCTCATTTGTCATCCCCCCACCGATCAAAGTTAAACTCTTAAACATGACATGGCGCTCATCTGAACCTTTCATTTTCTAGATCCACCACAGGCGCGAGTGCAAGCGTGACCGGCGCATCCAACTCCTCTGGTTCGACAACGGGCTTCGGCATCACCGTCTCGTCGAGCGGGAGCGGGAGCGCGGCCGCTGCGACGAGCGGCGCCTCGGGTTCAACGTCTGGGGCCTCCGGTAGTGGCACGTCGTCCTCTGCCGGCGCGGCGGCAAGCGCGTTCAACGGGAGTGGCAGCAGCGGTGCCATGTCGATTTCGAGCGACATCGCGTCCTGGGTTTCGATGGTGTTCGCTGCGGCGGCTGGCGCAGTCGTCGCGATCTAAAACACACCCGGTCTGGTGCTGTACGGGCCCCGAGGACGTTCGCCCGCGCCGACGCCCGTGGGGCTCGATCTCGTTGGTGATGGGCTCTGGATCGTGATTCGTGAACGTTATTATGGACCTTCGCCGCACGCACTCTTTCTTTTGGACTTCCTTCTTCTGTTGTTTCTTGCGCTTTCATTGACCAGTACCCGTGGACTTTGTCGATATACCACCTCATTCACGCATACGGACTAGTTTCGGGCTCTGCAAGAGAGCGATATATACGTTTACTGTACGCACGTAACGAGAGGTGTATTCTACGGTACATCGTGCGAGCTGTGCGCTCGGTTATACACTAGTACATCGATACTCGACGTAAGGCAGCCCTAGTGTCGAGTGTGTGTATACAGACGGTAATGTATACGATGCGAGGGAATCTATAGTATGTCTAGAAGACTACCTCTAGGTGCGCATGGGCGGAAGCCCATGGCTAGCTGTACCCATCTCCAATAACCTTAGTATGATACAGTTGAGAAGTACTGCAGAGAGGGATGACTCGATGCTATAGGATATAGCAGTATAAGAGGAATCTGAGATCGGTCTAAGTCAGTAGTACTACAGAATAACGATAGTTGTGCACGCCTTGTGCTCAGTGTTCAGACAGCATGTGCAACGAAAGCGATTAGATGTTAAACCAAGAGTGAGACAGAGAAACAAGAGAGGACGGTCAGCATATATCCATCACGGGTAACTGCTCTCCCCGCGCCTTGGCGTCGTTCACTGCGGGCGACATCGACTCGGACGTGGCGTACATGACATAGATGGGTGGGGGAAGCCGGGGGAGGGGCTTGTCGATGCCTTGGTTTTGGGGGCTGGGCTTGTAGGGGGAGTAGTAGTACGCCGGCGGTGGCCCGAGAGCGGGTACGGGATCGCGAGGGAGGGAGAGGGCGGCGGATTTGGGCGGGACGGGCGGCGGGCGCCAGAAAAGGATCCAGGACTTCCAGGTTAGGAGGCAGTCCTGGTGGGTTAGGGTTTAGTTTTCGGACGCACGAGAAGAGAGAAAGCGAGGGCGAGGGACGTACGTAGGAGAGGCCGAAGATGAAGAACGTCGCAAGCGGCACTGGGGGAGTGAGGGAAGAGTGAGTAAGGATGAAATTGGCTGGGTGTAGGTGGGGCACGTACTGAGTGACATATACGCAGTCGGGACGACGTACATCGCGACGGAGCCCTGATAGAACCCGACCACGAGAAGTCTGCATTAGAGATGGTCTGTTCAGCGACGGCTAGGTGGTGGAACTTGTCGGATCAGAACGTACACAAAATAAAACATTTGCATGCACGTAAACCCGAAGATACGCAGCGCAGCGTAGAGGCTGAACGTAGGCGGCTTTGGGTAGCGACGACTCGATCCCCGCGACCATATGCCCCGCCAGAGTCGTCTGTAGAACACGAACGCATATACTGCACAGGAACACGAGGAGGGAGTAAGCCATCAGATCGTGATAATGATTAATGAGATGCAGTGATAACTTACGCTCTGCCACGAAGGTGAGGATCACAACCATTGCCGAGACGGTTTCTATCCCGTGTGCACTGCGGCGAAAACGTCAGCGTGCTGAGTCCAGTCATGATGGAAATAGCCGTTGGGATTGGAGGAGATGGATACATACAATCCGCTGTAAGTGATGCTGCAGTAGACTTCGTTCTTTTCGTGTTTGACGCAGTCCGTATCTCCTGCTGCGAGCTGATCGTAACCGTCAACTGTCGCATTCTCATCGAGAGAGATTCCTGATGGCACTTACTATCCCACCCCACAAGGAGAACACGATGAACACAACATACGGAAGCGCAACCAACTGTCGGACTGGATGAGTACGGGCTCGAACGGTTATTCGAAAGAGAGTTTGGGTTCTGTGTACTCACACTCCACGTCCGCACGCGCTCGCGAATTGGCAGGACGATGAGCCCAGTTTCGAAAAGTACTTCCAGGACGAGCGCTGATGCTGCAACAATGTACATGGTGTCGGTACCATTCATTAGAATAGCTTGAGCAGCGCACAGCGTCTCCGGTGGGTGGCCGTCGAGAATGTGTCCTGTGTAGTATCTTTCCACGTTTCAGCACAGCTCGGATTAGCATCGTCACATGGAAAATCGGGTAACCGGACGATGAAAGCAAGCGAAACAGGTCGCGACTCACAGCAGACATGGCGGGATGGCGACTAAGAAGGTCACAATGAGCATGTTGTGCAGCGTCGCATTGCGGCGCCGGACGGTGGGTGCGAAAAGGAGGGTACCGAAGAGGAGACTGAGGAGAACCTGGCCAAGGGTGACAAGAATGAAGCAGGCGTTGATGGCGGCGATGGGATTGTCTCCCCAAAAGGTGTAGAATTGGTGCATAGCGTCCGGCGCCGGCTGCTTCTGCTTGAGCTGGTGGGAGGGATGCGCCATGTCCACGGCCAGCGGGACAGAGCGAGAGCCCGCTGGATGGGGCTCTAGGGCTCGCCAGCTGGGAGTCAGGGTGGGGGATGCCGGGGGCGGGAGGGAGATCGTCCAGAGGGCAGAAAGTCGATGATATTAATATTGGCTTGGTGCGCTGGGCCGTCACTGTGGACGACTTGACAACTGCGACACAGCCACTGGGCGGATGGGTCGAATGGAGGGAAGGATGCGATTGGGTACGATGCTGGTAGGCGCACTGATAGGCCTATTGCAGGCAGGAGGGGTCCGCGGGCCTTCAGTGGCGGACACGGCCAGCCAATGTGTGCGCGGCGTGAGGAGAGGTGATGATGGAGGCGGAGGGACTCATGGATACGCGATGAAACGAAAGAGAAATTGACGGCGAAGTGGGCAGAGAGCAGTGCCAATCGGTGACGATGCGGTGGATGGTCACATATTCGCATTGCTGCGGTGGGGAAGTGTTCACAAGGACTCACCTGAACATTGCAGAGTCGTTATATATATCACTGCTGAACCAGCAGGTACTAGCAAACCTAATAAAAAGCAAAAAAAAATAGTATACATCCTACCTCTTCGTGGTTGTAGTCGTCTTTGATGTCTTCCTGACATCGGTTCCCGATGATGGATGTGACAAGGAAGAGACATCTCGACAAGCGCCCGCGAGTCCGCACTGATCACGAGCGCCAAATATTTTTGGCAGAGTATCCGACCTACGCAACTGGTGGTCTAAAAGTCCGTAGTTGCACTATCGAGGTTTATGAGTAATCACTGAAGGGATCATTTTACTCTACGGTTCCTTTCGACAGCTCAGAATCTTGGCTGTTTTGCGCGAACCAATAAATTGCTGGATTTGGGCGCAGATCACGTGAAGCTCCAGCCAATCAGCGCGCATCAGCTGCAGCGTGGGAGCCGCCTTCCAATCTCGTCATCTCCCTGAGGAACGTCGGCGGTCGCCTTGCCTGTCTGCATCGACGCTTTGTCGCTGCCCGGTCCAGTCTGCTCGCTGGCTTTGCCCCTCTGCTCGCTGTCTCGTTTGGTCTGCTCACACCCCAGGCTATTCCACTTTTTTTTTACGCCTGCCTCTCCATACTCCAACTTGGACGTCCTTGTCCCTGGATCCTTCGTTGCCATCACCTGTCCTTCTCGGAAAATACGCCCCCTACCAGAGCAGCAGCAGAGCTCGTCGTCCCCGCAGTCCTCGTACACCGGTAACATCCACCTCACTTTGCTTCCTTTGAACCCACACAGCTCACCATAAACTATGTAGACCCATGCTGAACCTTCAAAGTCCCTAATCTTACTGTTGTCACTCACTACCTACGACCATCATGCCCGACCCACAACGCAGTAACACAGGGAGCTCTTCTCATCTCTCGCCCACGTCGCCCAGCCCGGCACAGCCAGCGTGGCCCGCACCACGCTCACCATTACCTCCTCATCGCCTTGCAAAACTCGCCAACGCCCTCGGAGTTGCAACGCCAGTACCCGCGACTCATGCCTTCACGCTCGCTCCGACCTCGCCGACGATACCCGCATCCTCCGTTTCTTCTACCTTTCCCGACGCGCTTGGCCTCAGACGATCCCCCACACCTTCACCACAACTCCCGGTCACGCCCACCTCCTCCACGTCCAAATACCTGCTTCATGTTATACCACCCTACCATCTCCCACACGACGTCGACGAGCTTGACCTGACGCCCCCACCACCAAGCGCGACGGGCTACCACACACAATACCGCCGTGGCGTTCTCGTCCCTGTATACCCGACGCTTCAGGCGCAACTCGGCGCGATCGCGCGCGAATACGCGCTCCCAAGCACCGTTGGCATGATACTGTACATCATCACGGCACTCACACCTGGGGCAGCGGAGGAGCCAGGTCCGCGGATATCAGAGGAGATCTGGAAACACATATGGACGCGCGTGTTGAAGGCCGAGAAAGACGAGACGAGCGCGCCGGGTCCGAAGCCGCTCGGTTTGGGCTTTGGCGTCGCGGGCCGCTCGAGTCCTGCGCTGCTGCAGGATCTTGCTGCGAGTCAGGCGCAGTCGGGGGCGCAGTCACTGCGTGCAATGATGTCCCCGCGACGCGTTGAGACACCACAGTCGATGCTGTCGCCTTCGCCGTCTACATCGGCGTACTCGTCGCAGTCCGATCATGAAGCAGAATCTCCGGAGTCAGCTACCTCAGTTGATCCGTCAAGTCACTCGAATTCGCTTCCATTACCTGGTTTGGAATCACCTGCGCTTGTTCCTATATTGGCAAAGGTTGAGTTCGACATCGACAAGCGCAAAGCAGGGTGGTACGACCCGTGGTTGCGGAGTCGGCGGATGAACAACACGAAGCGTGCAGAGAGTCGTCTCGGGGCCAGGAGTGCAAGTCGGCTTGGAGATGAGAGTGCAAGTGTCGAGGATGGCGAGGAGGGAAAGAAGGCGCCGATGGATCTGCGCTTGGTGGAGAAGATGGAAAGGAAGAAGGGTGTACCTGCGTTCTTGCTGACGAAGGACGCGGAGGAGAGCGAGAACGACCATGAGCATGACGACGACCACGAGTACCAGCAGATGACGGACGATGACGGCGACGAGGAGCTCACCTCACGGCTGAACGGCCTCGCTGAAGACGGCGAGCGCGACCCACTCGGAGACGTCTTCGGCGAGGACGCTGCGACATGGGCCGAGATGACCGGGCACCCGCATTCGCACACGAACGACGACCCACACGTCGTACCTCTTGCACTCGACGCGGCTGGCGTGTCTCGTCTCCCCTCAGACCTCGAGGCGGACGACCCCGCGCGTCTGCCCGACGGAGACGACGCGGCCGAGGTCGCTACACTCCTTAACAGGCGTTCGTCCAAGCCCGCACTGTCCGTCGACATTCCCTCTTCGCCGCCAAACCCGAAGGACGGCAAGAGACGCTCATCGCCGACGACGGCGGGTACGATCCGTCGTCACGTCCCGCCGCCGCTCAATCTTCTTCCAGCGGTGCCGGGCAATGGTAACGGGAATGGGAGCGACGAGTTGCTGGTGGCACAGCCGTCGAGTGCCACGGCGCCCCTGTCGGCTGCGGAGAGTGTGCAGCTAGCATATATGCAGGCAGGGATGACACCAAGCGCGACGCCGCTCGTCGAAGCGCACCCAATTGATGGCGGGCACCCCGAGGATGCGGCGGGCGGTGAAGAGACAGCAGGAGTAGAGGACGCGGAGGAAGCGGAGGACGCGATGAAGAAGGCGCGCAGCCCCGAGGAGGAGAAACGCGGCGGCACGTTCTTCGAAGACTTGGATCTGGGGCTGGATCCCTCCATGGCGGAGGACAGCGAGGTATGACGCGGTTCTGGGGTTTCTTGTCGCCTTTTACCATAACGTTAATGCTAATGCAACGCTCGTTTGTCTGTTTGATGTCGCAGTTCGACGAGAACGACCCGTTCGACCACCGACGGAGCCAGGTGATCCTGGCGGCGCAGTTGGACAAGCTCGAGCAGGTGCGTGATGTTTTGTGTGATCGTTCGTGTGAGGTTGCATTGATTCATTGGGTGTGTTTCTTTCATCCGTGTGATGAATGTGTAGAACCTTGCACAGTTCTCGCCGCGACAGCTGAAGTCTGAAGAGATAACAGCGGAGGAGATCAGTCATCGTCGTATGCAGTCTTCGGCGTCGATACGCTCCTTCCGGACGTCGTCCATCCGCACGATGTCTCCTCGACCGAAAACGGGCGAGCTCTCGCCTCCCATGCCCAAGTCAGTGTCTCAGCTATCTTCACCAAGATTGATCTGATTTCTGCCACTCCTCTGCAGGACACCGATGTCAGGCGCGTCGTGGCCCGCCGTCCCCTACTCGATGATCAACGAGGACGAGGAGAAGGACCCCGACGCGCCGCCCTCGCCGCCCAAGTTCGCGTTCAACGGCATCTCGACCGAGCCCCCAAAGTCTATGTTCCGCGCGAACAGGAGCAGCGGCAACTCGCGGCCGGGCTCCATCTCGAATGAGACCCTCGCGCGCCAGCGTGCGCTCGCGGAGGAGCAGGGATTGTACCCACCTCTGGGCCCGGGCACGCCCCGCAACGAGGACTCTCCCATCATCCCGCTGTCGCCAGACCCGTTTGGGCGGTACCCGTCGACGCCAGAAAAACCCGAACAGGGCGCAGCACGCGGCTCGGGGCACTTCCCTGACGAGCTGGCGCACGGCAGAGGGTCGCCGCTGCTCGGCGCGGGGCTCGGAAGACCAGGGGCACAGGCGATGACAGAGGAGGCGCGTCCCCCGTCGCAAACACCGTCCAGTAGGTTCTCGTTGGATTCTGTCACCTCTGAGGAAGCGGCTAAGGCTGTCAAACAGCCTTCCTCTAGTTCTTCCCTCATGAGCGTGAAGACTATCCGAAAGCTGTGGAAGAAGAGCAGCATCAGCACCAACGCTAGCAGTGGCGACCGCTCGTCAATGCAGACTTTGGTACAGCCGGAGAGTGGCAGGTCGTCTCCAAATATGCCGCCTCCTCCCATTCCTGAAGGCCAACCGGTGCCACCAGTACCTACTAACCGGTCAAGAGCCAAGTCAGTATCAAGACCGCCGCCTCCCCCACCGTTGGATTTGGGGCCGCCAATCAACTTCCAGAACATACCTATGGCTCGCGGCGTTATGCCATCCCTTCGTTTTGACCAAGAATCACCGTACCCTATACACCCCATCCGCAACAGCAACATCCGTTCACCTTCGCCGCCACCGTCCGCCACCTCAAGACCGCCGTCGCAACAGTCGCAACGCCCGCCATCCCAGCAGTATCTACAACGTCCGCCGTCAGTGACCGAAAAGCTCGGCATGCGCAAGTCGATATTGAAGTCGTGGAAGTCCGCAACGGGCTTGTCAGGAGGCAAGAACAAAGGCGACTCGCGCCCGCCTTCGACGACGCCACGATCGAGCAACGAGCAGCTGCCTGACGTGGGCAAAAAGCACCGGCCGGGTGTGCTGGGTATCGCGACGGGCGGGCTGCGCGGGTCGATGTCAAGCTCGAGCATGTCCAGTGCGACGCTCGTCGAGATACCTCCAAGTCCAGCACTGCCGGAGCGGTATGCAAACCAACGCTCGTCGAGCCGAGAGTCCCAGCTCTCGCAGCACCACATGGCGAAACACCCCAGCGTGTCATCGTCAGGCTCCGCCTCGTCGCCGCCGCGCGTGCGCTCGCCGCTCTCGCCGAACATGGCGCCGAGCACGACGCCCCCGTCGGCGAACAGCCTGAGTGCGGCCCCGCACTCGCGGCCGTCGATGGAGTCGTTCTCGAGCCGCTCGAGCTTCGACGTATCGCAGTTCGAGATCGTGTCGCCCCCGCGCGGCTCGCTCACGTACCCGTACCACGGGCTGGACTCGTCGGTGCTCTCGCAGGAGTAGGCTGTGCTGTGCCCGTGTGCGGCTGCCCGCTGGCGGGAAGCAAAAGTTGGCAGGCGCAACGACGGACGGTTAGTGACGGCGCAGCGCGGTAAGATCTCTTTCACCACATACCGTATGATATTAGCATAGTGTATATCCCCAGCTGCATATACCGCGTATATAGACGATCAGCTGTGGCCTCGTGCTTTGCTGGTCCAACGCATCGCAATTTCGTCGTTCGCTTACATGCTTGGGTTGCTTGTATATTTTTATTGGTCGTATTACTAGTACAGCTAGTCATAGTACCTAGTATCCTGTTTCGTGTCCTATACTCGTCTTGTGCTTTTGTGCTCATTGCTTATTTGCTTCATCTTTGGTCGCCCTGCATGCATACTATGTTTTGTGTTCTATGCGCTCGCGTTCGTAGTCACGTAACCGTCAGCTTGTCTCCAGAGAATCCAAAACTGCGCAAAGGCCTCCGTTTGCTATATCGTAATATTTGTATACTGCTAGTCCTACATGCTATGACGAATAAGCAAGATCCATCCGTTAGTTGTGTGTATGATGTACAGTGTTCCATGGTACAAGTGCTAGTATGGAGAGTTGCAACAAACCATTTCCGTGTCTCTGTGCATCGCTTAGAACTGATGTTCCGTCGAGTCCTTGCCAACGGCAGAGGTGCTCGAGGAACCCGCGGACAGCGTGGTGAGGATCTTGTCGATGTAGTTTGCACCGCTCCTGTCAAAACATCGGTCAATAAGGAGGATATCACGAGGACAAGGCGTAGATCACGAACCACTTCTGGTGGGTCAGGACGTCACAGCCGATCTCCTTCTCCTTGCGCTGAACGAGATCAACGTAGGCAAGCATGCCGTCACGTTTGTAACGTTCTGCAAGCTCAGCCGTGGCAGTTGCGTTCAGGTGCAGTCCGGCGAGCGAAATGAGCTGAAGGACGAAGCCCTCCTTGCCGAGGTCCCAGATGAAGTTCTTCAGGTCCTCGTCTACGAATCTAGTGTAAACCAACGACTAATGTACGGCCAAAAGCGTACTTACTGGAGAAGCCTTGCGCGCTCCAGTTGAAGCTAGGGCTGAGGTTGTACACGAACCACTTGCCGGGGTACTTCTCACGGATGCGGCGCGCAAAGCCTCGTGCCTGCGCGAGGTCAGGCAACTTCGTCTCGAGCCAGATCATGTCCGCGTACGGTGCGAACGCGAGCTCCCGCTTGATCGCTGCCTCGACACCGCCCGTGTAGTGGTAATAACCTTCGCGAGTCTTGGGCACTGTGAAAGGCGTATCAAGCAATGTAAATTGTATAAGAGGTAGAAGGCTAGGGATACGTACGGTCCCAGTCCCAGAAAATGCGTTCACCGAGGATGTCTGCGGCGATGTCGCGCGCATCGGAGTTCGATTTCCCGTCGACAGCAGCCAAGTAGTGCTTGTACGCACTCTCCTTGTCTGCGATACTCGACTTCTGGATTGCTTGTTGAATAGCTGAAATTGATCACGTCATTTTTCTGCTAGTAGAGCGAACACAAATTGAGTCACCTTCGTTGAAAGTCGTGAGCGGATGCAGCTCGAGCCACTCTGTCTCAATCGCGTCGATCTCGGCAGCACTTGCACCCCGAGCTTCGGCTTCTTGAATCGTCTCTGCCAGGCACTTTCCAGGCACCGTCGTTCCTCTATAATGGGGTATAAGTATGTAAATTATGGTAGATCTTATCCTTTGCGACTTACCTGATGAACTCATGGTCGAGTACATCGACTGTACTGGAGATGAGCCTGCCGCTCTCTGCATCTGTACGAGCTATGAGGAGCATGCCATTCCTAAGGAGATCAAGCTGGAAGCGTGCGGCCACTAGACGTGCCACATGAGTGGAGGCAGGCACAAGGACTTTGCCCCCAAGATGTCCGCACTATGGTCAAAAGGGATCAATGAAAGTGTCATGCACATCGAACTTGATGGCTACCTTTTTACCACCGACAAGCTGATCCTCGAGGTGTATAGCGGCGGCGCCAGACTCAGCAAAGAGTTTGGTGAGTTTCATGACCGTTGATGGCCCTCCGTGTCTACGAAGATTTTTGATTACAATACAGCGGAAGGGGCAAGACTTTACTCACCCCATGTCTGCGTCAGCAATGATCGGTCGAAGATAGTCAACATAAGGAAGCTTGGCACGCGTCTCTGCTGAAGAAGACATGCGCTCCTCGTAGTGCTTCTTGTCATGAAGCTGTTGCGCACGGAAGATCCGCTGTACTTGGTTCGGTACAGTGGTATAAGGGTAATCTCTGGCAACGTGAGTTGTATGTATGAGCGATCCAATAAGAAGGTTCTTTATTAATCCGTGACATACCCAATGTCGGGTCCAACTTCGTTACTACATGTCGTGAGCAAACTTGAGCACGCCCAGCCGCTCACGTACACGACCTCCTGGTGTTTCGCCATTTGCGTCATCTGTACCGGATCAATAGCTCCCATAGTATGGACAGGCTTTCCTTCGCTAGCATGTTCATCGAATAACCTGTAGAGCTTGTCTGCTAGCAGGGTTGACGGAAGGGGAAGAACCGGAAGTGATCCTTGATTCGCGACAATTTGGGCAGCTGTATACGGCCGCTTCAGAGACTTGAAGCGCGGCTGATCAAAAAACGCTTGCACTTCTTCCACCTGCGTCTTGAAATGTGCTTGCTCGGCATCTACAGATAAAGGCTTTAGAGGTAAGGATGGAAGAATTGTACTGTACCGAGCCACGCCGGACATCATAGCCGCGGTCTTGTACGATGAAGAGAGATTAAGATAGGGTCTTGCTGTGCGAATGAGCAGGGACGACATGGTTGTAAATTAGCCCTTGTTGGCAACACGCCAAGATACTTATACCAGCCTGAGCGTCCTGTGTGCTAACCAACTGACCAAACCAAAATCCGACGAACCCGAAAGTATCAAGACGCCCTTTCGACGCTCCCCGTTGATCGCCGACACGTGGTTTCTCCGCAATCAAGAGCGCTTTCCCCACACATCCAAGGAGATCCAATGTCGCCATCAAATTCACTTTCTCTCGACCACCAATCGACAGTCAACCTCGGTCAACCTGTGCGGATCTCAGTCAAGGCTTAGGAGCAATAATAATACACCGGTCACTACTGTCTTTCTCTTTATGTTTTATGCTGATTGTACACGTACTGCGGTTGGAAGTCGATAAAAGACATGCTCCGGATTCTTCAAGTTGTTTCCAAAGCGAAATCCAGGGATAGCCAGATTGTGACGTGGATGACTTGTCTATGCCGTCTAAAATAGGTGGTTACTACGAATGAGGTTCTTACATTCGTTAGCATTGCCCCCGTCCGCACTGATACACACGTTTACAGCCCATTTCGCAAACTTTGAATGCACGCGGCCGGGCCCCTACAGGCTGATATGCATCGATGGCGGCTGTGCATCCTTGCTGCATCCGCACCATGACCATGCCTGTGGTCCTAGGGTTCTTGGTGGGATGTATAAGTAACTCCCGTGTCCCTCTCGAGCCGTCCGTGTCCTTGTCCAAGTGCCCCCTCTTGCGGATCTCTGTGTCCTCTTGCGCTCACATCGAACATGGCTGCCGTATTTTCATTCGGCTCTTTCGGTGACATCCTTGCACTAATTCAAGTCTTGAACGACGTTAGAACAACGCTAAAAGACGGGTACGGATCTTACACTGATCATCAGGACCTCACCAATAGCCTTGATATCTTTGTGTCGAGCCTTCAATCCCTTGATCGCCTCCAGGCACGTCTTGACAGAGCCAGTAGTGATCCCCGATATAGGACTGCACCCTTACTGCCCCCGTCTGACATCGCTCTCATTGGTCCACTTGTCGCAAATAGTAGAAAGACAGTGGAAGACTTCCAGGTGGTTCTGCGGCGATATAGCATCCCCACACGCACAACGTCTCCAACCTTGTCACTGTGGTTCAAAGATACGTATCGCAAAGTTCTGTGGGCCTTGTCTTCCGCACGCAAACGTACGACAGCATTGAAGGCCGACTTGATTTTTCACGAGCAAACCATCAGCCGACTGTTGTTGTCCATATTGGTAGATAGGCAAGTCCATTTTTGTGTTGAACATGACGAGTGTATTAATGGCTGGTTATGGTATATTACAGCCATTTACAAGAACTTGCGACCCAATTACCACCTTCTCCAGTGATGGAGATTCTGACGGTGGTGGACATTCTGGATTGTCGGATACCAGTGCCGATGCACCATTGTATCAGCAGAAAGGTGTGCAGAACCGCTTCGATGATAGATAGTACGCAAGTTCTTACGGCATGATTGACAGGAATTCCACGCTTATATGGTGTTCCTATTCAGGAAACGCGCTGGTCGTACCTTCATTGACAATGGAGAATATACGCTGAATACCCAAGATGATGCAACTGGCTCTACAGTCATTGAATGGCAAGAACTTGCGCAGGCTGGAGTGACTCTCTTGATGGCAGCGATCGTGCAAATCGCGGAACCACTAGCGGGACATTGTCCAACATGCAACACGTCGAACGATACGGAAAACGCAGTGCAAGGGATGATAACCTGGTTCGTGACTTGTAAACATCTACTATATAACCCGGAATAAAGCGGTCTCATGTCACGGTCAGTTCCTTCTGTGCTACCTCTTATAGGCTTTCTACGTCAGATCAGCAAGCACCGATATCCTCACTAGAAAGATCCACTTACGTGGAGGCACCGAAGGACGAGGACAGCCTTGAGACCGAGCGGGAAAGAGAGCGACAATTTGTTCGACGTTTTGACTTTCGGATAAAGAGAACAGCAGACTTTGACTTAGAGCATGGCAGTGGTGAGCATCCCCGATAATGATGTTGAATTCTCAATCATGATTCGATGATGTTCACCGAACAGACAATCAAAGTGCCAGCGTCACGGACCCAGAGCATAGCGGTGAGCATCTTGGATAGCTCAGTATATCATTCATGGTCTGAGCGGCAGTGTCAACAGAGGACATGCAAAATAACATTGATTCGAAGCGAAGCAGTGAGCACCTCCGATCACAACTCTGTATACTTCTTCGCGGATTGAGCAGTATTCTGCGCCCTAGAACGCTCACGTTTACGGATGGTATCTGCATTTGGATACATCCGTGGCAGTCCGTACCTTGACTGAGGATGGGGCGAAGGTGTGTTCTGTAGACCATTTCATAGTATAGAATCTGACCGAAAGGTCCCGGGGTACCGCATGAAACCAAACACCCTTCTCCAGTGGACTTGGAGGACCGGTAGTTTGCGCTGGGAAACAACACAGCGCGGTCCCCAGCCCAACACACCCTGAACCACGATTCCTCTGAGTTAGTAGCCATATCCTGCAAGCTCGGGCTCAGCTTCGCGCCACGCGCTCTCCACGTGGAAAAGCCAATCCAAACAAGAAACAGAGCCCGAGCTTGCGAGGAGCGTTAGCAATACCAAAGCAGATAGTTGACGATGGGTCTTGCATTGGCAGAGGATGGTGCTCTATTCGTCAGCAGTAACCCAAATGGAGAACTCTTTAATCTCAAGAAGGCATGAACGGGCGAAGAAACTTTGTACATTGACTCGAATTATGCTCGGTTGTTAATTGGTTGTTAATCATGATCCCAATTCCGAGACATGCCAGCTGTGACCGGACTCACAAACTGCTGACCGTACGGGCCGTCATTCGTAGAGCTGCCGCGGGGTGAGCCGCGGGTGGCCTCGAGGTCACATCAGTGAGGTTCCCACGCTCTGGGGTGGGGTCGGGGTCGCACCTCGGGGCCTCATCACGCCCCGTCCTAGGACCCCCGAAAGCGCCCATAGTAGGCGTTCATAGTCCGCGCACCGACGGCCTCGTCGAGGACCTCTAGCGTTCGGCATCCGCGCACATTTCAGGCCCGGACGTCACGCAGGATGCATGTAAAGTCCGCGCACGAAGTGCGCGAGGATTCGGAGGCCGTTGAGGGTCCGCGCACGCCTACGGGAGCCCCAGATACAAACTCTGAAGGAGTGATGCCGACGTCGCTGGCCAGCGACTGTGCCGCTGCGGACGCGTGTTTGTGGCGAGAAATGGGCGTCGACGGCCGTTGGGGCGGACAAAATGAAAGATTAGGGCGAAATTCAGCACCATATTGGGCAAAGGATGTTCGAAAAATCCGCGCAAAATCGCCGCGCAGCGCGGAACTTGGTGAGAATCCGCGCAATCTAGGCCAAAATCGGGTGCGCACTTTCGGGCCAAAATCCAACTTTTCTCGAACGGCCTCTACCGGCGCTTTCGGGGGTCCTCCCGTCCTACAGCTATACAGCACCTCCCACGTTCATTTTCCTCGCAAACTTGCTGTATGCGGTAACCTTCATCAGTTGATGGTGACGTCCACGTGGAGGCGATCTGGCGGTTGTCTGGCGGCTCATTTTGATGGGCTTTGCATGCACCCCGCGAGGCGACTCGGGGCGCACCTCACGCTACCTCACGTCACCTCGTCGCCCCGGGGCGTGCCTATGTAATGGGGCGGGGCGAGCTGAACTCGGGGGGACCCCGACCTCGCGGCAGCTCTAAGCGGACCCACTGAGATCCAAGTGCGCCACCATACCATATTTTCACGCCATCGGACATATCGCGGTCGTCGTAAATACGCGCTGCGAATACTCTCTATTGTGACATTATAAGTACTCTCGAAACCCTCTTGGTCACTATGATTGCCGACGTGGCTTCCCCGCAATCATGATGAACTTCGTCAATCGCTTTAGCGCGCACACCTGAAAATCACGCTCATCTCGGAGTTTGAGACTCAGACAAGCCATGGGCAAGAAAGCCACTCTCAAATCCGCTCTCTCTTCGCAGCAGTTCAGGCTTAAGAGAAAACAAGAAGCAAAACATGCTGCGCAGGTCGCTGATCAGAAAAGCAAGAAACCCGGCCAACCTGCGAACTTGAAGGGCAAAGGCAAAGGCAAAGCGACAGCGCGGCCAGGACCGCCTCCTGTGATACCTTTCAAGGCTACGGACAGAATCCTACTCATCGGCGAGGGAAATCTTTCCTTCGCACGAGCTTTAGTCTATGACCCACCCGCCGCCTTGCAATATCTACCGCTGTCCAACCTCACTGCTACTGCATATGACACCGAGGAAGATTGCCTTCTCAAGTACCCGGAGGCGCGGGAGATTTTGCAGAGCCTCCGCGAGAAAAATGTAGAAGTTTTGTTTGGGGTTGACGCGACGAAATTGGAGAGACACGCGACGCTGAAAAATCGGAGCTTCGATAAGATCGTGTGGAACTTTCCTCATGCCGGTACGTTTCTCTTATAACGTGAAGTATCTTGTCCTGAGTGACCTAGTATCCCCAACTTGACGCACTGCACTGGAACGTACCAGGGAAGGGCATTGCGGACCAGGACAGAAATATCTTATCGAATCAGCTTCTCTTGCTAGGTTTCCTTCGCTCGGCCGCGCATTTGTTGAAGACGGGACCTGTACCGCGGGTGCAGAGCAGGAAGAAGAAGGCCAGCTCAAATGATGATGAAAACGATGATGCGGAAGAGTCGGCAGACGAAGAGAATGGTGCAGACGTCGCACAATGCAGAGGATCGATCCTGATTACATTGCGAAACGTTCCTCCTTACACATTGTGGTAAGTACTGTCGCGTCTAATAGAAAGCCCGGCATTCTGACATCGTTACAGGGATTTACCAAAACTAGCCAAGAGCCCGCCTCCTCCGCGAAACAGCAGCGAACCAACAAATCCTCGTTACATACAACTACGGTCCTTTGTTTTTCTGAGGTCGCTCTGGAAGGGGTACGAACACCGTATGACGAAAGGCGAAAGGGTTCACGGCAAGGGTACGACGGGTATCGGGGGCGAGGACAGGACATGGGAATTTTGCTTGGGAGACTGAATATCCGATTGTCGGATTTGTGATTAAAATGGGTATGTGCTGCAGCTGCAGTGACGCCACATACGGAGCGCCATCACCCGAACGCTAGATACAGCAACTACGTTTACTTTTCGGTCTGTGAGTCAAAGGGCTGGGGTCGGTGACGAATAATATCGGGCACCGAACTCGTAGGTTATGTTGCGTGCCCTGGTAGCCGCCGTCAGCTGCTGCCACCTTGGAAGTTGAACGGATTTCCGGCGACTCGTGTAACCGTTTCCCGACGTCACTTATATTCGTTGGTTAGTACAAGACTCAACTCTTTCTCAAGCACTCATCTGAGTTGCTGGGTCTCACCAGGCTAGCTTGAGTCTACGACATTGCACCACATCGTGTACTACGTTGTCCATAGTGTACTCTAACAGCACTATCCAGGTTTAGGAGACATGGCCTACCAAGTCCCAGCGATCTCCAACGAGATCCTAGTCTCGTTTCCTGCCGAGCACGTCATGTTGCTCACTTTCAACCGGCCGAAGTCGCTGAACGCCATGACGCCGACCATGGCTAAGGACATCGACACGGTCCTGACCTGGTTCGACAACGAGCCTAGCCTGTGGTGAGTGCGCTCTGCTGGGTTCTAGCTCATGATACGGTTGAACCAACCTGAATTAATTCCAGGGTCGTGATCGTGACAGGTGCAGGACGCATGTTTTGCGCAGGCGCAGATCTCCTAGCGTGAGTATCGCCAGTCTATACGCATCCCAGTGTGCCCCTGTGCTACGAAGCTGACATCGGGCCTTCTCTCGACAGATGGGGCGAACGCGTGAGCTCGGACACAGCGACGTATGTGCAGTCCGAACTCGAGAATCTTCGTGCGGCTGTGAACGGCTTTGGCTCTATTTCGCGGCGATCCTCGTCCCCCAAGCCCATAATCGCGGCAGTCAACGGTGGCGCGTATGGCGGCGGCACCGAAATGCTGCTCAACTGCGACATCGTCATCGCGAGCGAGGACGCGGTCATCGCCCTCCCCGAGGTCAAGCGGGGTGTCTACGCTGCCATGGGTGGTAAGCACTTTTTCAACTCGTATCGCTAAGATGTAACTGATTAGAGTTTGTGTGGCTCTTGCCTGGGGTTTAGTCGTCCCAAGGCTGGCCAGAGCAGTTGGACACCAGGTATAGTTCTCCTAAATCTTGTCACGGTCATCACTGGCGGCATACTATCTATAGATGACTGACACGCTTCTTCTCGACAGCTTGCCTCTGAGATGCTCCTGACAGGACGCACCGTCCCAGCACACGAAGCAGCCACTCGGTTTGGCTTGTACGTACATTCCTCGTTACCCCATACATGCTCAGCGCAGCTCACACACATTCTTACCCCAAACCCTCTCTACCCTCAACTCCACAGCGTCAACGAGGTCGTACCGAAGGACCAGCTCCTCCCCAAGGCGCTCGCCTGGGCCCAGCGCATCGTCGAGAACTCACCCGATTCGGTGCAGGCGACGAAGCGTGCGTTGGTGCTTACGAACCAGATCGCTGACGTCGAGGACGTCGTGGTGCAGCACTCACACACAGGCGAGATGTCGCGCCTGTACGGTGGGGACAACATTAAGGTAGGTTTCAGCTCCCTGGAATGTACTCGCAAAGTTTCATATGTGTGTACGCTCGTCCTAGATTGGCCTCCAGGCGTTTGCAGAGGTAAGACTTTCGGGCATGAAAAAGGAACACGGCTCACAAGACATTCCCACCAGAGACGCAAGCCGGTGTGGAGGAACCCCGCAAAGCTGTGACCGCGACTGCTGTCCGATATTGTATCATCTATTTCTTGGATATATATCGCATATACTCTGTAGGAAACACGGCTCGCCTCGCGACCAGTCAGCCAGTAAGAACACATGTCGGGACACAACCTACAGAACCGCGACGCGAGGAGGAGAGGGGGTATATTAGCAGAGTACAGTCCCATACGCTAACCCGGGGCACGAACTACGACATAAATTATGCACCAATCGACCGGCAATGGGACAGTGTGAAGTGTGAACGCGAAGATATAGGTACAACGCCCCAACGACGGACGTGCTACTAGTAAGATTAGAGCTTAGAAGCCGATTAGCCGCAGGAGGAGGTAGAGCAGGGACCCGACGAAGCGCACGGCGGACAGCCCCGCCATGGCGATGAACAGGAAGGACAGGTACGGGTTGAACGACGCGTCCTCGGTGATCTCGACGTGGTCGGCGACCCAGCTCGTGAAAGCAGTGGAGGTGAAGATCAGGATCATCGCCCTAGAGACGCATCAGTATCGGTTCATTGCGCGCGGGCAGGGCTCGCCGACTCACATGTTCGTGCCGATCCAGGCGAGCACGACGTTCGTGCGGCTGTTGCGGTCGTGGTCGGCCTGCTTCGTCGCGGCGTCGCGGTGCTCCTTCTCTGCTGGCGGCTTGTGCGAGAGCGAGGAGCGCGCGGCGTCCCAGATCTTGGCCGCGTCTTCACGCTGAGTGGGCACTTCGACTTCGAGGACCTCCTTGCCGCTTGCGTCTTTGATCTTCTTCGCGCCACCAAGATCCTTGGACGAGCCGTTGTCTCCTTTGGTTCCCCTGTGCCGAACATCAGTACGTTACTCTTCGGTTTGGAAAGGCAACGTACCATGTGACATCGTGCAGATTGCACATAGCGTACATCACTAAGGGGCGGTTTTAGCGACATCAAACACATACATACCCTTCCATAGACTTACTCAGGATGTTGATATCTGCAAATAGACCAGTTAGACACCAGATAATATCAACAAGAGAAGGTAACACTTACAACTTGGTTGGTAGAACAGATACTGGATGAACGAAGTGAACATGTGCCAAGGCTCAAAGTGCATGAGCGAGCCGACGAGGTAAAGACCGTAGGTGGCAACCAAGGAGATGACAATATCGCGGAACGTCGTGTTGGTCCTCACAAGCCTACAAACCCCGTCAGTACCAGGCACCGCACACACAAAACACCAAACTCACTCAGGGAAGTCCTTCCAGCCCGCCACGCTGTGCGGCACAGCGAGGTAGATCGTGTAGCCCGCACACCACAGCGTGATGATCGCGCACAGGCCGAACAAGAGGATGCAGATGCAATAGATCCACTTCGAGCCCTGCGGCCGGTTTCCGAGCGAGCAGATGGTGACGATGAAGATGAGGCCGATGTAGAGCTTGAGGAAGACCTCGAAGACGTATTGGCCGGCGCCGTTGCTCAGGAAGTTGAACGCGTCGTTAGGGCCGGTGGTGGTAGCCGAGGAAACCAACTGCAGTATTGTCAGTTATCGCATAAGTGAGAGAGCGGAAAGCTGGACATACGAAGAAGAAAGCCAGATAGAAGTTAGCCAAAGACGTCCAGGTGAAGAGCAGCTGGATGGCGTTGTAGATGAATTCGAGCTGAGACGCGAGGATGATTAGCCTATGTCTGGGGCTATTCGGACGAGAATACTAACCTGCAGGATAAACATCCGAATAGGGTTCTGACCGGAAGTCCAGATACGCCAGAAAAAGACCGTGGCATGGACCGAGGCAAAGAACGAACCGTTCAGCCACCGACGACGTTGCGAAATGAACTCGGGGACCTAACGACTCTCAATCAGTACACGTCGAACAGGAGAAGCAAATGCATACCGTGGTGGGCACATCAGTAGCAGCCTTGGCGCTCTTGACGTACTTCAAAACCCACGCCTCGCGCCTCTTCGTCACGATCTCGAAACAGAGGATACGGTCCTCGGCGAGATACATGTTACGCTCTGCGATCACTCGATTCAGCGTCCTGCCGCTCAAAGCAACGATAGAGGCTTACCGAAGAGACCAGCCCCGTTCGGCCCGCCGCCGTGCATCGTCTCACCCTTGAAGTACGACGCGAGTGGACCCCTGCCGTCTGGGCCGTTCTGGAGGGCTTTGTAACGGTAGGCACTGAAGGCACCGGGTAGCACCGAAATGTAGCCGAAGACACTCTGCGATGCATCAATCAGTCATAGACTTCTTCGGTCAGTAGATATTACTGAGTTACCTCAAGCGGCTTATCAAGAATGTTGGACATCTTGTACTGTAGTAAACCGTCAGTATATGCTCGTGACGATGATCGCGAAATCATATACCTCGAAGTTCTGGGACGCCGCAAGGGGGCTGGTGAGCAGGAGAGAGCACGCTTTACCAGTATCGACACAGATCCTGACGAAAAGCTCAGAAAGGCCGAAAGAAATAGATGCGCTTGAGACTTACTCTCCGCACGCGCCGCCAACATTGGAGTGCTTGTCGAAGCCTGTATGCAGGTGTATTAGCCATCAGATCACACATACGCCAGAGTAGCATTTACATTTCCAAAGTTCATAGATCGACGTTCCCGTGGGCTTCGTGCCGACATCCAGAAGAATACAAACTGCACAGACGTTAGAGTTGGGATCGTGACATGCGGAATCATATAGCACTTGCCGTTTGGCTTGACCAAGGGACCAAACGCGTTGAAGAACCACCTGTGACTGTTCAACTTCTTCTTGTTCTGTTCCTTCAAGCAGAAGATGATCTGAACGGGGCAGGCACCCTGCGAGACCTCGCCAGAGTCCGTTACGACGACGTGGGACGTGTATCTGTGTCAGACAGAGCGCTTCTAGTGACGTGTCGTGAAATTACGAAAACGGACTCACTCGAAGATATGAGCGGTAACGTCCTTGCCAGCAACGGAGTCCTTCATCACACCTTCTTGATAGCATCCCATCTACATAGAAATCGGAAAAACGTCTGTATTGTGATTTGTGTGGAACTAAGAGAGACTCGTACAAGAGTGAGCACTTGTAGCGTGCGCTTGTTGATCTTGTTGCGACCATCAGACACTACGCAGACTACGACCTTCTGCCACCCGTTGGGGCCCCATTTCTTCGACTTATTCCGACTGCAGAGATGGGCAACGTTCTTGATCACCCTACAAACGCGACATCAGCACGCGTCAAACTCGGACCCGCCGGACCTACGCATTCATTGTCTTGCAGAACAGCACCTCGTCCTCATTGTACATCGTCATCACAATGAACAGCTCTGTCTGGCGGCCGTAGAGGTACGGCCGGAGCGAGTACTTGGACCGCATGAAGTCGTCCGGGTCGCACGTCGCGGCGGTGTACCGCAGCTTGGTTGTCTCCTCGACGTCCTTCATGTCCGAGGGGATGATGTGCGCGGGAACCTGCATGTCCAGCACGAGGTTCCCCTGCTGGAGCTCGACCTGCACGACCGAGCGACGCTTGAGCATCTTCTCGCGCGTGTCGGAGTACATGGCACTCTGGCCGGAGCCCTGGCGCAGCGGCGGGTACTGCTGGTAGGGCATCGTCGGCACCGGAGGGTGCGCCTCGGACATCTCGTACTGAGAGCCATTGAGGTGCGCTTGCGAGTCGTTCCACTGGCTGTGGTAGGATTTGCTGGACTTGCCGTCCCAGTTGTCATAGGACTCCTGGTAGTAGCCCTGTGGTTGCGCTTGGTACTGCTGTGTGGGGAAGGTGCCGCCTACAGGGACGTGCTGCTGGGTCGGAGGCGGGTCTGAGTAGAGGTGGGCATCGTTGTGGGCCTGGTGCTGGGGATTTCCATAGGGATCGTTAGGCTGGTGGTAGGCCATGTTGACGTTGAAATGAACGTGAGTCGGGTTCGAATGAGCAGATACACGCGGTCTTTAGGGCAGAAAAGAATGAGGGGCGACCGTCGAGGACGCTGAGGGGGCTGCCAAAGAGCGTGAGGGGGGTATCTGGAATGTTGAGGTCGTTGCTGAGGAACAAGTTCGTGAACTGGATTCAAACTGGAATGAAAATCATCTCTTCTTTTGGTAACCTTGGTGAAACCCGAGCGCGTCTATCTCCTCCCGCATCCCGTCCGCACTGCGCAGTTGCGATGCCGAGCATCTCTGCATGCGGCGAACACACTCGAACACGCTTGGCCCACGGTCTACGGGCATTGATATCTGCCAAGACATGCTCAGAACGCGTCTCTGAGCTCGAGGAAAGAAATCGTATTTTTTATCGACACGGCTACATGCCCTCGGTCTCGCTGAGGGAGTTACGATACACAGCTTGGAACGCAACCTACGGGATCCGGTAGTCGGCACAACACTGTCGTCGTGGGCAGAAGCGATAGGGCCGCGAGGAGATCAGTGTTCGCGATGGGAAACTAGAACACTGCCGCCGTGTTGAATGTTCACTGGTGGCGGCTGACATTGTGACCCTTGACGGAATCAATAGACCCAAGTACACGAGTACAAGGACGTGGAACTGTCGTGATCACAGGGGGACGTCAGAGCATCTCATCCCGGGGCTGCCAGGGGAGAAATGCAGTGGTGGCGCATAGCACTCGAAGTAAGATTCACAGAAATGAGGCGGGGTACACGAGCATGCACTTGAGCTGTGCCGGCGGTAGAGCTGCAGCAGGATCAGGAGGCTGGGCGGAGACGGATATCGGTAGAAGCTCGGGACGGTCTGCTGCATCAGCAGAGATGGATATGCGGGCGATACGCCGTTGCAGGTCGTCTAGGAGGGGTCGCACGGCGTCCGCTGCGATGCTGGGATGCGGGCACGCTGGAGCAGGCGCAGCGCCGGCGGCGGCCTCTGCATGCCCTCGAGTATTCTCGTGCGTTCGCCGGGCGACCTAGAACGGCGGCAGTGGAGGTCGTCGTCCGCGGTCGTGGCGGCCACAAAATACGAGCACCACCGTCTAGACTGTGGACAGACCAGCGCGGAAACAAAAATCTCGGAGGAAGTGGGGAAGAAAAATAGACGGGACGGACGCGCCACCGCCGTGGCCGAGGTGAACAAACGACTTTGTAACCGATTAGTAACGTTACTTATCTCAATAAGTACGCGTGTCTATTGAGATAACAATCAGATAAAAAGGAGTTGTAACCGCCCTTTCAACTCCGCAGCGTCTTGTTGACATTCCCACGCCCTCGGACGTAACAGCTCTTGCCAGCCCACAGTCGTCTCTTGACTGTTGCCTTTGTCGTCCTTGTGTTCTTCTTCTCCTACCACCACTCTCTCCCCTCCCAATCTCTACCCCCACCTCCGTCTCTTTCTGCCCACAGCTCACCTCTCACTTTTCTCTCAATTTCTCGGTGAGTATCTTCCCATCGTCGTCGTCGCGCAGTCGCCTGCATCAGATTGGACGTTGCCTCGAGGTAACCGCACGACTTTGCGAGGTGGCCCCAGAATCTTCAGGGGCATCGTTGGATTTTGAGCTCACCTTGGCCCTACTGTGCTGACGCAAGTGCTCGCACGGCACGGAGTCTCTAGCGACGTGAGGCTGTGTTGGTTCTCACCGCGGGGCTCTTTATGTTCGCCACAGCATGACTCCCCCCATCTTCCAACCAACTTCATCTTTGAATCGTGTCTCTGCGACTGACACACTGACCTCTCTCCTTTCTCCCAGAATCAGTACAGTTAATACTCAACAATGGCCGATCCCAACTCCCAGAAGCTAGACTTGCGTGTCGGTGGCAAGTACAGGTTGGGCAAGAAGATTGGTTCGGGCTCCTTTGGTGAGTACCGCTGTGGCCATCTCTATTCGTCTTTCCTGATAGAAGTGACCCAGGTGATATCTACCTCGGCATCAATATCATTTCTGGCGAGGAGGTTGCCATCAAGCTCGAGTCTGTCAAAGCCAAGCATCCCCAGTTGGAGTACGAGTCCAAGGTCTACAAGACCCTCGCGGGTGGCGTCGGTGTTCCATTCGTTCGCTGGTTCGGAACCGAGTGCGATTACAACGCGATGGTCATCGATCTCCTTGGGCCATCTCTTGAGGACTTGTTCAACTTCTGCAACCGCAAATTCAGTCTCAAAACCGTGCTGTTGTTGGCGGATCAGCTTGTACGTAATGCCTCATTGACAGTTTTCTGTTCGATGTCTGACGATGGGATCCCGTTAGATTTCCCGTATCGAATATATCCACTCGCGCAACTTCATCCATCGCGACATCAAGCCGGATAACTTCCTGATGGGTATCGGGAAGCGTGGCAACCAGGTCAACGTCATCGACTTCGGTCTCGCGAAGAAGTACCGTGACCCCAAGACCCATCTCCACATCCCTTACAGGGAGAACAAGAACTTGACGGGTACCGCTCGCTACACCTCGATCAACACCCATCTTGGTGTCGAGCAGGCCCGTCGCGATGACTTGGAGTCGCTTGCGTACGTTCTCATGTACTTCCTCCGCGGCTCTCTTCCCTGGCAGGGTCTCAAGGCTGCCACTAAGAAGCAGAAGTACGACCGCATCATGGAGAAGAAGATGACTACCCCGACCGACTTGCTGTGCCGCGGCTTCCCTAACGAGTTCGGCATCTTCTTGAACTACACCCGCGCCCTTCGCTTCGACGACAAGCCCGACTACTCCTACCTACGCAAGCTCTTCCGTGACCTTTTCGTTCGCGAAGGTTACCAGTACGACTACGTCTTCGACTGGAGCGTCCAGCGCACCCAGCCCGAGGACGGAGGTCAGAGCTCCAGCTCTAAGGCCGCCGGCAGGAGGAAGGTCGTCCAGGAAGAGGAGGAGCACCGCCAGAGCGATCGCATGTAAGTTTAGACCATTTTTTTTCTCTCCCTGGTGCTAAAGCTCGTGTGCAGGCTGCGTTCTCACACCCGTCAGCAGCAGGCAGCAGGTGGCGTGATGCCGAACGCCGTGGGCCAGCAGCGCCGTGGCCGTGATGGAGACATGTGGTAAATGACTTCGTGAAGAGAAGTCGTGTTGCCAGCACGCGCGGAGTACGTCCCGAGCAGAAGGGGGTGGAGGGTAGGTGCAACGAGTTGCTCGGATCGGTTTGGTCCCTCGCAGGTGGACTCCAGTGGTCATCGGTGTATCTCGTCTGGTCCGAAGAGCGAAGCGAGTAGCCGGCATGGCGAAGGAAGACTTTGTGGTAGCAGGTCCGGCTCAACGGGCGCGCCGTTCTGGTGTGCCCCCCTGCAAGTACATACGGTCGACCTGGGCCCACGTTCGCCAGTTGTCGTCGTCACGAACATCGCTATAACGGTCCTCGCGTCAGAAGCTCTGTGATGGGTGCAGGTGGATTCCCTGCGAGCGGTGTCGCTTCCTTTTTTCACATACGGACGCTTGTTTCTTTTCATGCCTGCCGCCCCCTGTCCCGCATGCGCGAGGGTGGGGCCGCGGCGGGCAGCCTCTTTCCTATTATCGCACTACAGAATGTCAGCCCCCTCGCGCCGTACCCATTCCGTCTCGTACGGTCTATATCTACCCTGATCTCCCTCATTCCCCACGTCTTGTGCCAGTTCCCCTCGCTCCCAGCCCCTACCAATCACGCTCCTTGTCCTTTTCTCCCCCACTATCTCCATTCTGGACGTGTCAAGACGTTGTTGTTTCCTCCTGTCCGCCACCTCTTCGGAGCTTCCGTCGAGGGCGCGCGGACGGGAGAGGGCGCCGAGTCGGTGGTGTCCATAGGCGGAGTCGCGAAGGGAGGTGATACCACACACGCAGCAATCAGCAGAAGAACATTATTACGACGATTACGATCTCATGGTACCCGCCTCTCTTCCCCTTGCTGCAGCCACATCCATAGTCTCGTCGTTGACACTGTCCACACTGGTTGCTGTACTTTTGTCACACATGTGGTCGAACTCAGATTATAACATTGCATTGCCGATTTTGCTGTCTGTCTGTAGTAGTTTATGCACATTGCTCTAATGTCATGTCTGCATTATAAACCCCAGAAACAACTGGTCAGACTTTCGAGCTGGTCGCTTCAAGCTCCTTGGATTTCGGCGAACAAGTGGCGTGTAAGTAGGCAGCGTGGGAACGAGTTACCGTGTTTGTGCGCAGCTGTTTTGGACCGACCACGTCGCGCGTCACAGCAGCGACCTTGCCAACTCTCTCGAAACCATGTCTCTCGCTACCAAAAAGGATGAGGAGAGCGGCCTCAGCACCTACTACAATAACAAGACGACCGTAATACAAGAGGCACGGGTGTTCAACGAGTCGCCCATCAGCCCACGAAAATGCAGGGCCCTCCTCACTCGGATCGTGTACCTGCTCTATGTCGGCGAGACGTTCTCGACGCAGGAGGCGACAACGCTGTTCTTTGGGACGACGAAGCTGTTCCAGAACAAGGATGTGAGTGCTCTTAGTTTACTTGTTTGGAGGAATGATTTACGGCGTGGCTGGACAGAGTGCGCTGCGGCAAATGGTGTATCTCGCGATCAAGGAGCTGGCGACCACCGCGGAGGACGTCATTATGGTCACGAGCAGCATCATGAAGGACATGCAGCCCAACTCGGAGGTCATCTACCGGCCGAATGCGATCCGCGCCCTCTGCAAGATCATCGACGTACGTCCCCATTAACAAGCGCGTCGCAATAGGTACTCATCATGCGTGCATACACAGCCGTCCATGGCCCAGGGCGTGGAACGCTTCTTCAAAGCCGCCATCGTCGACAAGAACTCGTCCATCTCCTCCGCCGCGCTCGTCTCCGCGTACCACCTCTTCCCCGCGGCGAAGGACGTCGTGAAGCGGTGGGTGAACGAGGCGCAGGAGGCCGTGAACGCGAAGCACTCCGCGTCGTTCTTCGGGGCCAGCGGCGGCGGCGCGGGCTCGTACCTCGGCTGGGGCGGCTCGTCCGCGCAGGCGTCGGGGTACCAGGCGATCCAGTCGACGAGCTACATCACGCAGTACCACGCGCTCGGGCTGCTGTACCTCATCCGCCAGCAGGACCGCATGGCGGTCACGAAGATGATCCAGCAGCTTGGAGGCGGGAAGACGGGCGCGGGGACGGTGCTGAAGAACCCGATGGCGCTGTGCATGCTGATAAGGTATGCGGCGAAGGTCATGGAAGAGGATCCGAAGTGAGTGCTTGAGTTTGTCGAGGTGTGGGTGTCTGGCTGATTGGTGGGCAGTGTACAGCGGCAGATGCTGGATCTTATCGAGGGCTGGCTGCGGCACAAGAGCGATATGGTCAATCTCGAGGCTGCGCGTGCCATTTGTGAGATGAGGAACGTCTCTGCTCAGCAGCTGACAAAACCTATCGCGGGTAGGTGGTTTTGTCGCGCATATACGGTCTCATTAGTGACTTTCCACCAGTTCTGCAACTCTTCCTGTCATCACCGAAGTCCTCTCTCCGATTCGCCGCCACACGCACCCTTGCCTCCCTTGCTATCAGTCACCCTGCGAGCGTCGCGATCTGCAACGTGGATCTCGAAAACCTCATTTCGGATTCCAACCGCAGTGTCGCGACCTATGCTATTACCACATTGCTCAAGGTTCGCCTCTTTGCTTCTCGTTCATTGGTATGCAACTTACGGCAATGTAGACCGGGAACGAGGCATCGGTGGACCGCCTCATGAAGCAGATCACCGGCTTCATGAGCGAGATCAGCGACGAGTTCAAGGTGATCATCGTCGACGCCATCCGCTCGCTCTGCCTCAAGTTCCCAACGAAGCACGCGTCGATGCTCTCCTTCCTCTCGGGCGTGCTGCGCGACGAGGGCGGGTACGACTTCAAGCGCGCGGTCGTCGAGGCGATGTTCGACATGATCAAGTTCATCGGCGAGTGCAAGGAGCAGGCGCTCTCGCACCTGTGCGAGTTCATCGAGGACTGCGAGTTCACGAAGCTCTCGGTGCGGATCCTGCACCTGCTCGGGCTCGAGGGCCCGCACTCGCCGCAGCCGACGAAGTACATCCGCTACATCTACAACCGCGTCGTGCTCGAGAACGCGACGGTGCGCGCCGCGGCGGTCGCGTCGCTCGCGAAGTTCGGGATTAATGGCGGGGACGACAAGCTGAGCAAGAGCGTGAAGGTGCTCCTCACGAGGTCAGGTGTGCTGTGGTTGTGCGTTGGTGTGGTGCTGACCCCTTGTCAGGTGTCTGGATGACGTGGACGACGAGGTGCGCGACCGCGCCGCCATGTATCTGAAGGCGTATCAGGAAGCTCCCCTGGCTGCTACTTATGTCAAACAAGGTGTGTCTATTCTCGATTTCCCCCGCCGAATTTGATTTACACGTGTTTTCAGAATCATTCTTCTCCCTGTCGGCTCTCGAGGCGAAGCTGGTGTCGTACATCAGCGCGCCGGATCCAGATGCGTTCGAGCAGCCGTTTGAGATCGCGTCGATACCCAAGGTCAGCCGGGAGCAGCTGTCGAAGGAGGCGGCACGTGAGTGTAGCGAGGTCATTCCGAAACACGGTCTCATCCGCCTGCAGGTCCGAGTAGCTTGGATACCATTGGCGTGCCCAGCACGTCGAAGGCTGCCACCCCACCACCGCCGACCGCCGCCGAGACGCAATCGCAATACGCTCAACAACTTGCCGACGTCCCAGAATTCGCAGACTACGGCTCTGTGCTCAACAGCAGCACGAAGCCCACGCAGCTCACGGAGAGCGAGACCGAATACCAGGTGTCGTGCGTCAAACATGTGTTCAAGGAGCATATCGTATTCCAGGTAGGCCAGTGTTGGTCCACGTCTACGACAGGAGCTGACAGACAAGCTGACAGTTCAACGTATCAAATACGATACCCGACACCGTGCTAGAGAACGTCGCTGTCATCATGCAGCCTGCAGAGGAGTCGGGCCTGACTGAAGACTTCATTATGCCCGTCCCGAGTCTGACGACGACGAACTCGCCCGCGATCGTGTACGCGTCGTATACGCGTGACGCACCGGAGGAGTACCAGACGGCGTCGTTCCAATGCACACTCAAGTTCGTTAGCAAAGAGCTGGATCCCTCGACCGGAGAGCCGGAGGAAGAGGGCTACGAGGACGAATACCAGCTGGAGGACACGGAACTGTCTGCTGCAGACTACATTATCCCGAACTACGTGACGTTCGCGTCCGAGTGGGACCGGATGCGTGGGGGCGTCGGCATTACGGAGACGTTCTCACTTCCTGGGATGGAATCGCTCAAAGGTAATTTCCGTCAATCTCTATCTATCAGAACGGGAGTCCCTGACGATCGTGACATGTGCAGCCGCGTGCGATTCTATCGTCGAAATCCTCAACATGCAGCCGCTGGGCGGGAGTGAGGAGCCACAGTCGACGACGGTGCACATACTGCAGCTGTCAGGGCTCGTCGCGGGCGGCGGGGGCAAGGTGCTCGTGCGCTGCCGGATGACCTACTCGAAGGCACAGGGTGTGACACTCGAGTTAGGGGTGCGGTCGGAGAACCAGGAAGCGGCGAACCTGATCGTTGCAGCGATTGTGTAGGGGTAGAGATGGTCTGCTGGCGTGCTGGCGCGATGCGAAGTTTTCTGCAGGTGACCCTACAGCCGTCTAGCGATGTAATTATTTTTGTGCGATTTTTCTGGATAGCTGTACTCGCGTTCGGAGAGAGTGAGAGAGATGTGCTTGGTATGTCCCTGAGCCACCACGGTCGCTACACGGTCAAGTAGACTACACGTATGTGCCACAGTGCAATGCCGAGCATACCCTGTGGATGAGAATGGGTCGGGTACTGAGCTGGCCGGGAGCCCGCTGGAGCCCGTCGCCCTTGCGTCGCCCTCAGACGACGCGCTCGCTTTCGCGGAGGCCCCCAACGGAAATGATTTTGGGCCCCTCGTACCACCCGCCCAGCATCTTTTCCTCTCCCTGCCCGTTCCTCCATATTGCCTCTGCCTCTCTCTTACCCGTCCCCGCAACCCCCTCCGGCCTCAAAACACCCAGCACAACCCGTCTGCACAAGGTCCGCTCGGCTACCACACGCTATCACGCCCCGCGTCCCCAGCCTGCGCACGGGACGTCGCCTTTGCATGCTCGCACGTCCGGAGTCATCTCAGTCAGCCCCCTGGTCTCTGTAGCACCCACCACCTACGGCGCAGCGCACGAGCACAGTCCAAATCCCAGTCCGTGACCGCAGCGCCGCCAGCCCACAGCACCGCGACATAAATACACACGCACACGCTATTAGTACTCGCATCCATGCCACACGCCACGACGCCCATGCCTGTCCCCGGGCCCTCGCTGCCCACCGCAAAGGCGATCCAGGTCGACACGCGCGGCGCGGTCATACTGGACGAGGAGTCCCCGGAGGTGCGTGCGCGGCCCCTGTGTCCGAGACCTTGCTACCCCGCACTTCCTGTGCGCACGCGCTGACCCGCTTGCTTCTCTTCTGCAGACGCGGGACAGCAGGGGCATCTACCTGCCCAATTACGTCGAGCCCGTGTCGCACATTGCTGTAGACGTGAGTCCGTGTCTCGGTTGGGTGTTTGTGGTGCTGTGCTGAGGGCGGGCGGACGTGCGCTTTGATAGATTGGCGGCTCGTTAGCAAAAGTGGTGTACTTTACGCGGTCGCCTGACCCGCCGTCCTCGCCGTCGGTCGTTGCGACCAAGGGCTCAAGCAGCGTGAGCGACCCATGTACGCCGAACGGTGTCTTTACGCCGGTGTCATCATCTCCACCACGAGAGATTTCCGGTTCCCCACCACCAGGTCCCCGCGTTAACGGTGCACTCACACCCGCCGTGCTCGACCCCATGCATCATGTGAGTGCTGCACTAAGCTCACTGGATCACAGCGCGCTGCACGAATCGATCCTACGGCGGGTATCAGTACAACACTTCCCGGGAGGCTCGCTCAACTTTGAGCGGTACGAGACAGAACACATCGACGAATGCCTGGATTTCATCAAGTCGCTCATCGAACAGTCTGCGCAATCAAACGGCGTGTCGATCGAAGATATGCGCAAGAGCGTGAAGATCATGGCGACGGGCGGCGGCGCCCACCGGTTCTACCAGATCTTCGAGCGCGAGCTGCAGGTCGAGGTGCGGCGGGAGGACGAGATGGAGTGCCTGATCGAGGGCCTCAAGTTCATCACGCTCATCCCGGACGAGGTGTACTACTTCTCGGACGAGCTCATCCACTCCGTCTCGCACCCGCTCGTCAAGCAGCCCGCGCCGCCAAACGGCGAGCTCGAGCGGCCAAGCCCCGACCCGCCCAAGTACGCGGTCACGTTCGAGTCGAACCCGACGCCGCAGCTCCCGTGCCTGCTCGTCAACATCGGATCGGGCGTGTCGATCATCAAGGTGGACGAGGACGGCTCGTTCGAGCGCGTGAGCGGCACGAGCCTCGGTGGTGGTACTTTGTGGGGCCTGCTGAGCCTGTTGACACCGGCGACGACGTTTGACGGTGCGTGTCGTGTCGCCTCGATGCCCGCGCTCGGCCGCGAAGGCGGTGCTGATGCATATACCGCTGCATATCACAGAGATGCTCGCGCTGTCGGAGAAAGGCGACAACTCAGCTGTGGACATGCTCGTGGGCGACATCTACGGGCAGGACTACAGGTTCGGGCTGAAGTCGACGATGATCGCCAGCTCCTTCGGGAAAGTGTTCTCGAAGAACAGCGGCAAGAAGGGGACGTTCTCCGCGGAAGACATCAGTAAAAGCCTGTTGTACGCAGTGTCGAACAACATTGGCCAGATTGCGTGCGTGTTGTTTTCCATGGATATCCAGCCAGTACAACGCCGCGCCGCGCATTGGCGTGCACTGCATTGGCTCCGTGAAAGCAGAATTGCATTCATCTATCTATCCATCCATCCAATTTAATCACGGGGAACCGAGACATTCTGGACTATCTTGGATATCCATGCTGACAGCATGTTTCACTTCACAGGTACATGAATGCCGAGAAGTACCACCTGGACCGGATATACTTTGGCGGCTGCTTTATTCGGGGTGCGTCATTTTAGAACTCCACTGCGCTAGCATCTGCTCACATCAAGTGGCTCCCATGAATGGTGTTGATAGGGCACGCTGCGACGATCAGCACACTGTCATATGCTATCCGGTTCTGGAGTAAGGGAACTAAGCGGGCGCTCTTCCTGAGGCATGAAGGCTTTCTGTGAGTGCATGTTCCGGCTGGGCTGCTGTGCGATGGGTGCTGACTCGTGTGCGGGACGGCCAGTGGGGCGATAGGTGCTTGGATCAGGAACTTTGGAGGGGAGTCGGAGGCGGTCGAGGACCCGGCACGATAGCGCGAATCAGAGCGCGCCGGATATGCACTTGCGTTTTGAGTTTAGCATGGGACTGCATTGCACAGCACACACTCTATTTATGCGACACAAGGATCTCTGCTCTATATCATGTACGGACGGCCCTGTAATGGATGAAATGCGAGTTCGGATGGACGTACACGGCTGGCAACGGGGGGCGTGAGGGGTTACAGGGATGAGAACGCAGACGGGAGTGCTATATGGGGTCGGACCAGCGAGAGGGCGTGTGGTGAGATTCGTAATGGACCATACGATATATCGGGGGCTATGCGAAAGATGCCGGTGGTGGAAGGCTGGATTGCGGAAATAAGACCACGTCATATGCCGGGAAGGCGTAGTATGTCAGGATATCTTTTCTGGATATCTTCTGGATATCCTCTAGGTATCCTCTGGATAGAAGCGTTCATTTGTCGTAGGACGACTGTCTCGCAGGCTGGGCTGTGTGGGATGGATGCGAGGCTCAGCGTGGGCTCAGTCCGCTGCTAAAACCGGGATCAGTCCGATTGGCAAACAACGACAGACAGACGCCCATAATCAGGAGCAATGACTGTATAGCCGTTTTTGGAAGGCATGTAATGGAGGCAGTTCTTGTGTGTTGCCATAACATGTCCACGTGCAGGGGCGATAGCCTTTAATTTTTCCACCACGGTGGACATCATAACACTCGTAACAGACCCTGCAACTGACCATTGTTGGGTTTGTGTTGCACCGTGCGATTGCATCAGCCTGGCGAGATGGATAATTGATCGTCGAGTCTTTTCTCGGACTGCGTCTGCTCTGCGCACTTTTTCGACGTATGCAGACGACGTCTGCAGCGTTCTGCTCGTCTTTGCAGGCACTGTACATGCTCGGTAGATTGAATGACCGGCAAGGGTGTGATCCAAGAGGCTAATCGAGGGCGGCCGAAGTCGGGGATACGGAATGTTATGATGCAAATTATCGTTGCGTGAGACAGGTTGACGGATTTGGCAGCGACGGCTTGGTTATTAGTACTCCTCATGAATTTTCGCTTGTGCCGACTGTCAGCTCATTATTACTCTCCCCCCTGAACGTTAGTCCTCCTCTCCCCCGTACTACCACCATCCCTCCCCATGGTCCCCTCCTTCACCTGGTCGTCGTCCCCGGCCCCTGAGCCTGCCCTCGCAAAAGACCACTTCCACCCCCGCACGGCCTCCTCGTCCTCCCAAGACCTCAAGGACAAGCCCAAGAAGCCCAGACACCGCCATTCCGCCTTCCAGCTCGCTGCGCTCAACGAGCTCTACGACCGCGATGAACACCCACCGCTCGAGGACCGCACCTCTCTCGCGGAGCGTCTTGGCATGTAAGCACCGTTCCAGATTTATTGTTCATCGTCTATGGGCGTCTCATCATTTATCCTCATCTGCCCCGTCTGCAGGGAGGTCAAGACTGTAAATGCCTGGTTCCAGAACAAGCGCGCTTCGTGCAAGAAGCGGAATAACAAAGCAAACTCCACCCCCGCCGCGGTCCATCCCAGCAGCAGCGCAAGCAGCACCAACACCAACCAGTTCGAACTGCCGCCGATCTCGCAGCTGATAGCGTCTGTATCAGCACCCTCGCCGCACGATTACGATGACTCAGAGGACGACCACTCGTACGTGGACCGGCTCCCGCCCATCTCAGCATCTACGCAACAGCGGCCGCCGCGCACACGCTCGATCTTCTACTCGAGCAGTCCTCAGCATCAGCACTTGTTCGATGCAGAGATGAGCAGCATGCCGCGCAAGGGTCGGTCACGGCCGTCTGCAGCGCAGACGGAAGAGCTGCGAAAGCTCTACGATGCGAACCCGCATCCATCCAAGGAAGAACGAGAGGAATTGGGACGACGAATCGGAATGTGGGTTGTTGCTTTCTTCCCACGTGGCCCGAACACAACGATTGACATGGAATGATATCTCTGCTTCTTTCAGGCGCTATCAAAGCGTGACGAATTGGTTCCAGAATCAACGCAGTGTCGCAAAGAAACGGAAAGAAGAGGAAGACGCCCAGCTTGTCGCCCATCACCATGCGCTCCTCGACCGATCCGCGTCTGCGTCGTCCTCCAGAGCCCCGCCGTCGGCCCCCGCCCCCGCCTTCCCGCCATCAAACAGCGTCCTCCACCCCTCGCTCGCCGTCCCGCCAGCAACAGGGCACCCCTCATTACCAGGCCTTCCATTCTCCCACCATCCCATGAGATCTCCCAGTGCCGCTCCCGTCGCTGACAGCCGCACTTCCTCCCCCCGTCCTAGCCCCTACGGCCCAGCACTCTCAGAGCGCTCGTCCTCCGTCAGCGGACGCCCACGCCGGTGTCGGCCCGAGCCTTATCAGCTCGAGGCACTCAAGAGACTCTTCCACCGCACTGCAACGCCCTCGATCGAAGAGCGCGGTGCACTCGCCCTGGAAATCAATATGGATGTTGGAAAAGTCACGAACTGGTTTAGAAATCTACGGCAGACTGCGCGTAAGCGCACGAAACAGAGCACCGAGCAGGACGACGACGACGACGATGCGAGCATGTCTGGATACAACGACTTTTCCAGGAGCGCATCCAGGGCCGCGTCGCCCACGCACTCGTCTTCCTCCGATCGAGACGTGCATATGGATATGGATCAAGATTTACCCGATCATACGGCTCTGCGAGTCAAATTGGAAGAGGATGAACAGAAGCAGCGAAGCATGTACTCGCATTCGCTCGCCTCGAACTCTCGTTCGTCTGACATGGCAAGCGAGGAGGATGCCCAGGAGGCCGTCACACCCTCCCCCGCGTCGTCGCCTTACCCTGCTCTTCCCCAGGTCGTCCAAAAGCCAACCCAGTCCCCGCAACCAACCAGGAACATCTCGTTCACGATTGGCCCGCTCTCCGATATGGAGATGGAAAAGGCTCCTGCGGACCTGACGACGACAGGAGTCAAGGTCGAGGACGCCATGCTTCTGCTGAGCTTTCACCACAACGTTGTGCGGTAAAAATAATGTGAGTTTGCACTGCGTGTTATCTGCCACCGCATGCTGACAGGTCCGTGATCGACGGCTCTTGACAGACTTGATATAATGACTTGATGGACGTTATGTCTTTGTGTAATGCATGCACCTGCGTATACACGTATCGTGTTCATATTCGTTCCAGCGAGGATCCCCGTCCTCGCCTTGGCTTGCAGCCATATTCGCACATATGTTCCCATCCTTCCCGCCTCCGCATATGAGCCGCCGTTTCAGCCGAACTCTCCACAAGCCCGCATTCCCAAGCTCCGATCGCATGCACTGCACCGCTGTTATTTATGCTTTAACCCACCTCTGTGTTGTTTCACCACGTTCCTCCGTTCCGACTCGTCCTCCTCTTGTTCGACGCCCATCCCGAACGGTCGTTCCTTGCCTTTTTGCCGTTGACTCGCCTCGAAGTACAGTATGTTACAGTAGCCCCCGCATACCCCCTCGCACTTGCACTTGCATTAAGCCTATATATTCGAGCTTCACCCACTGCAATGATTTATGTGTAGGGTTTTTTGTACTATTCTACGCCGATGTAATGCTGCGCTGGTCCCTTGTACTAATTCACGATGTACGCTTGACGCTTGATGCTAATGACTTGGAAGATCGGAATAAGTGCCACGGACCAATGAGCGGCGTGCCATGTTTGAGCTAAGCTGGAACAGCGGAAGGGTCCTCGTCTATTGTTGCGAGGGATCATGCCATCATCGAGCTAAGTGTGTTCCATTCTCATACGGCTGTGCTGTTATAGATTCTGACGTCCCACAGCCTGTCTGGATGGAAATGGGGCTGTTCCTCGAATAAGTGATATCGATCACATACAGCACGGTACTGATACTAGTACTGTACTACTGGTAGCCTCGAGTACTTACTGTACATGTGTGCCTATCGCAGCAGCTGGTTGGCGTTCCTGGCTATTTCCTGAAATCGACGCCGCCGAGCATCATATGTATACCGTTGTGAGGTGCTGATAGCCGTATGCACGTCGATGTCGATATGCCTCGATATGTGTGGCACTCGTCTCCTCCTTACCCATGCCACTTAGAACAGAGCGAATCGCCGAAGGTGCACTGTACAGTATATCCGAACAAACATCGCCGACGCAGAGGACACGTACCTCTTCTTCTAATTGCAATATGTTAGTCGATACCCGCTCCTCCGAAGGGGAAACGCTGTGACATATTTGTATGACGGGCTGCGTGTGTACCGGCGCGGCGACAGTCGGCTTTATGCACCTTGGGATTGCGTCCGTGGAGAGGCCGACCTGCTTTATCTCTGGCTCTGGCTCTATCTGATGATCTCATACAGTACGTTGCGGTATGGTGTGCATATGACTGCGGAGCCAGCCTCTGTCACTTGTGGCGATGACCTCAGGCCCTGGCCGACGTCCCGATGCGGCGGGATCTGCGCTATTTGTGCACGATCGATGCCGACGTCTATATTCGACCTGCCCGCGTCGATACAAAAGCTGCCCGGCGAGCTACTGGGTGCCGCGTTCGAAGCCGGTACTAGGATCGCGCTCCTGGACGACGGTAGGTCCCTCGCTCTCAACGTCTAGCAGGTATGCCTAGGTATGCCTTCCTCTAGATCCTGCGTTCGGAACCATGCCTCTTTGATGCTTGTTTGTACGCTTCGCTTAACTTCTGGACGACCATGAACAAGACACCGCGCAACACAACGCGGCTGATCAAACCCTCCGTTGCGTCTACGCACCGGCCAGAGTAGGCATGAAGACAATTTTTCTGTTGTTCAAGGACTTCCGAGATATGACATGCCTGCATACGCACAAGGCGCGAGTGCATGCCAATGATACGGATGGCTCCGGATGCGCCCCGGCAGGATAACCGACGCTGCGCGGACGCCCAAGGAGAGCGTTGCATATGCTGGGTACTGGTGGTAGAGGAGGACAAACAAGACGGTACGTATACGCAGATGTCTTGTGTGCGTTGACTCTTCCTGCGCTCCGACAGCAGTCGCTGAGGGCTAATGTCGCCGTGCTTTGCTTGACACTCTCCGAGGACTCCGGCTGGCATATTCAGGATGTAGCCACGGCACTGGATTACGCGTTCCCAGTGCCAACCTGAGCGCGTCTGGCGACGTGCGGGTGCTGTAGTGCGTAGGCGGATATCAGCTGTCTGCGACAATGCTGGACCATCTCACAGTAGTTGGCCGAACTGCATTTTATGCCCTCTGCACGCGCGTCGGGCGATGTTCTCGAAGAGTTGGGCGAAGCACCGCTAGATGACCTGTTGGATTCGCGACCTCAGCACTTCGCCGTACAGCAAACGTACCGATGATCAACTGGGAAGGCACGCGTGGAGATCATTCTGACTGCATGTCTACCAGCGTCCTTATTGTCTCAAAGGTTGTATGAGAACCGGTTCCTGCAAACCTCGAGGTTAGTGATTTGGTGGCGCACCGTGGCGGGCCTAAATTTTAGGATCACTTGAGAAACTGCCTGCTTGCGATGGGCTTCACAGCGCATGTATCGTGATTAATGTTCGAACAATACGAACACATACCAGACATTCTTGATGACGGTCTACGCACTATACAACATGGACGCCATAAGTAGGAAGTCGCAAGGCGCTTGAAGCGACGGGGTTCAAGTAGACAGCGTGAGAAAAATGTGGCAGCTGGTTTCACTGCATTTATCAGTTCTGTTTGTTCAAGTCACCTTGTACTCCGACCACAAGGTCGGGGACGACGTCGCCCTCGTTGCTTAACCTATGACTTGACCACTGACCCCCACCATCTACACTCCTTGCGAGCCCGAGACTTCTACATGAAGACTACTAATCAGGACACGGGAAAGGGACGCGTCGCGGGTGCACTCATGTCAGTTCCGCCGCTTACATCGATTCCATTTCACTCATACTTCCTATTGGTTTGATGCCCATGATTTCCAGCCATAAGAGCTTCAGGCATGCTGAGGATCGCCCGGTGCCTTTGATGGGCCGCGTACGTGCGTCGATCCGCAATACCGTACGTCCGCCACCACCGCCTCTGCCCTGATCTGACTGACACCTCGCACTGCAGTTCTCAACATTCAAACATCGTAAACCCAAGGTGTTGGAGGCAACACCTGACTTGCCCCTGGCTCTGCCCGGTATTGATCCCAAGAACTGCATACTACCGGCCGAACTACTCGCCTCTATTTTCGAAGAAGGGGCGCGCCTCGCATGGCCGAACGACACGCCGCTTTTGCCCTTCGCAGTGGCGGTATCGCACGTATGCAGACATTGGCGCGTCGCAGCATGCAGCACGTCGCGGTTATGGGCCTACGTCCATGTCTATACGGGCTGTAGTGATTTGACCAGGATGTTCCTTGCGCGTGCGGGACAGTTCCCCTTACACGTCTGTTTCTACGTAAACCTCCGTCATTTTCTGTTCCCCTGCGTAGAAGAGGCCATGAATCTTCTTCGACCAACAGCAGCCCGCTGGTTGAGTTTACACGTGCGCGGGGAGCACCCGGAAGTGATCTACGTCGCGTGGTTACATCTGCACTCCATGCCTCGTATGCCCCGCTTGCAACACATAGATTTGGGCACCTCGCATGGGAAGCATATATCGCTCAAGTGGGACCCACAGAACACTTTGACAGAGCAGAAGCCCAACGCGGAGAAAGCCTTGCTGAACGGATTCACCTCGCTCGTATTACAGGGCATATCCGGTCATATGATATCGTGCATCTGTAAATCGTTGAACATGCGGGGCGACCCTTTTCCTCCGTATACAGACATATCCAGATGGCCCCTACCGCTCACGCACCTGAAACTGACGGGGAGCGTGCTTCCTTGGGCGATGGGCTCTAATGAGGAAGGACATATCATCCTTCCTTGCCTACGAACGCTCGAGCTCGATACCCAAGAAAGTCAACTGTATATCGAGGCATTCTTCAAAGCTCTGGATGCACCCTCCCTGCAAGTTCTGTCCTTCCAAAGCGGAATCAAGGAGACTTGGCAAGGTTTTGAGAAGGCGCTTCCTGGGATAGCTGCGAGCTGTTGGGACCTGCAGACTCTCCGTTTGAAGGTTTCCGGCCCATTCCAATTTTCCGAGCTTGCCGATTCTGTGCCTTTTAATTGGCGGTTCAACAGTCTTCGCGAACTCTCGCTGGAGGCTCATGAAGACCATCAGGCTGTCCACTTTCTGCACGCGTGGTTCGATGCGTTGAACAACGCCGGCGGACGCGGTATGTGGTCGCGTCTGGAGATGCTATCCATCAATACCCCGTGCAATAGTCCAGCAAGCACATTCGGAGCTTCTGAGGTCGACCACTACGTGACGCTCCTGGTGAGCCTGTCGCTCGCGAACTGTGCCGGCCAGCCTCTCGATGTTTGGCTCAACTCCAAGTGCATCCAGTTCCTCGTTTCCCACCCCCTCGGACGTGATGTTCGCTGTGGCTTCAGCGTGCTTCACCGTCATGGACTCCAGGTTGCGCTGGACTCCGCCTAAGCACAACGGCCCAGTTCTAGCGCTTGCACCAAGTTAAGATTTGTCGAAGATTCAAAGATTTACATCAGTCGCTCCGTCATATCTTGCTCATCGGCTGTGGACACTTGCTCCTCGATCCTCCTTGCTTCGTCTACTTAGTCTGTAATGTACATATACCCAATGTTCTCTGTTTCCATCTTATACCTCTTGAATACCCGCTTTCGTTCTTACCTACTCAACTAGTACGATGTGGATCGCTCACTTCGCCTCCGGTGTGTTATATAACATGTACAAAGTACGAAAATCTGATACGGTCTGTAGGATTAATTGCCAAATCTTTTGCGCCTCGCGTGCCTCTGATAGTTTTGTGTTTGGCGGGCGCGCTGCCTGATGCTTCGTTTTTTCTATTGCAATTCTTCGCCATAGAGAGCTTCAATTTCGATGCCGGTATCGTCAAGCGCGGCGGGTGTTTCCCTTATACGAATGACTATCCGTACAGCCATTCATTCGTGGGTATGATAACAGCTGGTACGTCCTCGGAATCGCACACTATGGCTAGACGGTTCTGATGACATTTTGCAGGAGTTCCTCTCGCCTTCGTGTATAGGTTATGTGCCAGAGTGCCTGCCACCATGAACGATATGATAGCCATCGTAGCTGCAAGCGCAAGCCACTTTCTTCTCGAGTGGCCTACACACCGCGAGGGTAAGTTTGATTTACATCTGATGTAGACGTGTTTCTGACAAGCTTGAATACCATAGATGTGAAAATCACGCCGCACGATGCGAGATGGTTCGGAGCGGGCCTCTTCGACTACCCCTTTGTCAACTTCATCGTTGAGACTGCCATATTCTTCCTAGGTATCTGGGTCTATTTGACCTTTACCTCACCATCAAGCAAGGGCGGATTGCGAGCGAATCCAAACCTTTTGACCATCATATCCGTTATCATGGTCGTACAGCAAGCACATTTCTGCTTCGAAGCGTAAGTCTCACGAACAAGATGGTGTATGATGTGAGTCTAATGAACAGTTTGATACAGCGCGCCGACATACGAAACACGCTGGGTTCACGCCCCGCTGTTCTTGTTTGAGATTCTAGCAGATTGCTGGCTTATTGGCATGCTCGACGGCCAATCGGGCACGGTTGGCGTTAAGGAGCCGGCTGCTTTGACGAGCCCAAGGGGCACTATGAATGTCTCATGATTCATGATTGACATCCGCTATGCGTAATCAATGTACAAAGTGTTCCGTCCGTTCACGCCTTCGAGAGAATGAAGAGTTCCCCACTTGAGTCACTGCTGACGAATAGGGTTCCGTCATCTGCGAAGGCAAGACCCACTGGTCTGATACAAGTCCCGGGGCAGCTCGTCAAATTAGTGGCTTGGACGAGGAACGTATATCCATGATTGGAATTCGAAGGCGCAATAGGGTCCAATTCTCCGAACGGCACCCTGTAGCGTCAGCTTATAGTAAGCTCAAAACGTTCAAAGCAGCGAAGTTGTAAGCACACACCGGACCACGCCATACCCGGTGGGTGGAGTACGATCAAAGCTTCCGTGGAATGAGACAAATGCGTCACCTGCCCATGCAAGTGGTAAAGAATGGGACGACTTGTGCAGGGTCGGCCAGAAGAACTTGATATCGAGCGGTACAGAATGCGCCTTTGAATCAGATCATCAGCCGTTTTGTGAAGATGCATGCCTCCAAATCTGACCCACTTGGAAACTTAGTCTCGGTGGAACATTGTTCCTCACATCTTGACAGAATGCATCATCCCTCTGCGGTTCCAGCATCAAACTGAACTGGTCGCCTGTGTGCAAGTGCGTGAACTGCGGATCGCCCACAGGGTCCGCATTCGGATTCCATAACGTGGTGCAATCCGGGAAGCCGTAGAAAAGTCCCTCCGTTGCATTAGAAGTTAAGTTGACGAACTCTAGTTCGTCGGCGGGGTTGTCGTTCACGAAAGCAGCGGTGAGGCCCGTCACATTGTCGATGCTGGCGCCGTTCTCGACAACCCAGAGTCGCGTGGATGCGAGGGTGGGAGGGTTGAATGCGAAGGCGGCAGGATTGCGGATGCCGAAGGCGAGCAGCGTACCATTGAGGAAATCCTGTGCAGATGGGGTGGCTGAAGGGGGAAGAGGAAATGCCCGTACTTGGGAACGGCCTGAAGAGGGATCTCGCGCAGTCGGATCGATGTTTTTAGCTAGTGCGCATGATACCAGGAGGGTCTTTGGGTTTGTACTAGGATGGAGGAGGATAGGCCGCGTCGTAAGCTCTGATCGGAAGGGATTAGCGGATGTCATAACCGTGGATCTTTGATGAACATACCCCCATCAGGCGGAATATCATCGACAATTATCGCGGGGCTGCCTGAGACAGTTCTCGTATGGGGATCGTATTCGTACTGAAGCACTTGTCCGGACGTGCTCACGTACAGAGTGCTTTCATAAACTTGAATGCCTTGTGTGAAGTTCACGTTTGAAATGACTACAGTACGCAGCCAGCCATCACAAGAGGGGTCGTTGGAAGTAAAAGCGGTCACGCCTAATCCTCGTTCTACAACTAGTAGATTCTGCTCGGAGTCGAAAGCTATACCGCGAGGGGTAGTGAGGTTATTGAAGATTGGCGTAGCTGTGAGACCATGCGCGGTAGTGACGGGAGACTCGAAAGCGAGGGAGTTGTGAGGGGTACATTGTGCCGATGCAAGGGTCCAGAGGGAAAGAGTTGAGAAAAGACGACTGAGGACCTGATGGACCATAGTGATAGGAACGGCGGGCACATTAGAGATTGGAGATGTCTTTATACATGACCGACGATCCCGGCTGAGAGCAGATTGTGCGGCTGTGTGGCATATTCAACAGAGACAATAGAACGGATATGGTGAGGTTCAGGTACATTGATGAGTCTTTGAGTTTCTGTCACTGGGTAAAGCGCCTGGAAGGTTAACCTCCGATGCATGAAAAAAATGCCACGAAGTAATTGACCTCTTAAAGGAAATTGATATTCAAAGTAGAGCTGTGATTTCGATACGATTCATATTTTCCGCAATACGAACCATAGGCCTTTGGGTGTAGTGTCAGCAGTTCGATCATGCTTTGTTGGATAAAAGAGCGAGGGTTCGCCCGGCAGCCTCCTCCCTTGCCTCGGTTTTCGTTCTCCCCGTTCCCTGTCCATACTGAACATCGTCGACTATGTTACTCCATTAGCATTGATCTGCATAGATAGAGCTATAAGACATACTATAGTAGGTAGCTGTCCATTGCACTTGATCTCCAGGACCGTGTGAGATATGTGCATCCACTCTGATACTTTTCATCCAGTCCTGACATTGTAAATAATTATTCAAGCGCATCGATTGGGCTGACGTCCCAAGTGAGAGACATAAAGGCGGCATATAATAGTGGAAACTCGCCATATCTTTTACTAGGGTCTGTATCTGAAGGAGAGTGTTAATCAAAAGGCAGTGTGACAATGTAAAGAACTTTCCTGCTGATGAAGGCTGTTGTTTGTGAGTAGACTTGTGGTCCGTGGATTCTACTGCTCAGATTGTACATGCCTTCACATAGTCGCTTGCATAGGTGCTCACCGCTTTGCTCTAATTGGTTCTCCGTCCAGTGGACATCAATGCGCCGGACAAATTGCAGTTCTCGTTCCATCTCGTCCTCGTCTTGACCGGCTTCCCAAGTATCCGACGTTACTGGTGAAATAAAGGTTGCTTGTTGTTCTGGGTTAGTCAATTTGAATAAAGTAGCACAGTGGAAGCTAATCATATCGTGCGGTTATTCGGATTTTGAGTACATATCGTATAATTGGCAGAAGACTGACCAGGTAATTAAGCCCTGTACCGCCTTGTCTGTATCGTTTTTCCTATGACATTTCGGGCATTGTCCAGCAGGTGGTTTCGAGATTCGTACAATAGCCGCCATGAAGATAGTCGCTCCAGGTTGTGCGAGATATTGCCACTGACTTACCGTAGAACCGTTCGGGCCATCTTGAGCACCTAGCGTGTACGCCCCTCTGCCGACAAAGATGCGACCTGCGCGTTCTCGAAATGTGAACACCATATAAGCATGGAAGTCCTGCCAATCACATCAATAAGATCTACGTCAGTTCGTCACTGGAATGGATTTGCGGACCTTTCTGCTAACACAGTGATACATCGGAACCGGTATCGCACAATCGAGGATGTCCACCACGGTCAGGATTTGGACCACTGGAGAACGTGGTACTTGACTAGCAAGTTCTCGAAATCGACTACGAATAATGTGAGTAAAGCTACTCGTAATCCTCGGTGTATCACGAGAAGAACTAGATGAACTTACCTGTCTACAAGCATAGCCAGCAGAATTTGATTAATTACGCTTCCTTGGAACATCAGGTTGACCTTCAACGATGTCACATCTTTGCGCGCTGTGGACAAAGCCCACCGAATTTTACGGAGTAGGGTCCTGATCCGTGTTGACACGGTCGGAGACGTTGTGACCGTAGGCATATTATATCGTTGTAGAACCGCTTGGAATGCCTCTGCTACATGTCTACTTGTTCCGACTGCTTGCTGGACGCGGAACATGGCTGAAGGATCTATTAGAAGTGATTCACCGTATCGAGTATCAGTACTGGTGTCGGCAAGACGAAGTTGGAGGCGATCAAGGCATTGAAGGCTGAAAAGATACGCATCAAGATTTTGAAGAAGGTCCTGATGATCGGTGAAGGAACCATGTCCCTCGCGGAGCGTTCTTCTTACATCGTTCAAGAGCTGGGCAAGTGAAACAATGTCTCCGAAAGAGCCAAATGAGAATACGGCGGCCATGTTGGGTGTAGAATCAGTGAGGATACTTGGGCAAGCGAAGTATATATACCGTCGTAAACCCTAATATGACAACAGCAGTGCCACAATAAACAGCATCAGATTCATGATCTAGTTGCGTATCGCTCACGAAGAGCTTGATTAAGGCTTATGAAGACAGTCAATCCTATGAGGCCGAATGGAAAAACGGCTGTACGCACCTTGGTATGGCGTACACAGCTTCCGGCTGACGGATAGGTGTTTGCAAGAGGAGCTCTTGACGCAATCAAGCTGCAATGTACCTCTTAGCTGTATTCAACAATGAAGCGTCTTTACATCGTATTTGGCGAACTTCGCCGCCGGCTGGGGTCGACACAGGTGGACAGTCAAATGTGGCGGTTGTTACAGCGAATTTGAGGGCGAAATTGATTTTCGGGGAAGTGACCGAGCCTCGCACCAAGGAGAAATTGCGCACGACCATAAGCAGGATCTTGCCCAGAGTTTCGAAAGGTAGTACGCGCTGTCGCCTTGTTTGTCTTTCACGTTTGTAGGCTGACCAGGTTTCTTGGTTTTCTGGTCAACGACCTGCGCGGCATGTTTCGTCCTGCTTTGTCTTGAGCCTGGACTGTTGCGAAGAGAAAGCAGATTAGAGAGAGGTTTTCTCGCCCATGGATTGCCTGAGTCTCGAACTCCGAGATGAACGTGATTTTCAGGTGTAAAGCGTGCGCGCCACGGTGATCGACAGTCGGCGTCCCAAAAAGGGTGGCGGATCAATCTCGTCGCCCGGCGCGACAGGGACGTGGCATACATGGGCGGCTACGAAAGACACGTCCCTCCATCGCAAACCTGCTTGTAACTTGGAACCATCTATCTACTTGTACACTCGCATACCCTTAGTCGCTCTTTTCTCATCATGGTCCGCATCCGATCTCATTCTCAGTACGCGTTCAGTCCCCACTGACACGTTCCACAGCCTACGGAATTCGAACTGCGTCAAAAGAACGCACAATTCGCAAACAGAGTGCGCCAGGGCAAAACAGCCGTACGGCCTTCACGCCAGGAGCGGCTCGCCAAGCGCAGCCCAATCAGCCTATGGGCATTGGGCATTATTTTATTCGTCGTCGTCGGTGGTGGTACGTTATGGCGCATGATCTTAGGGTGCGCTTCGTCTTTTCTGAATCATATGCCTTGTTTTTCCCCTATTGCCGGCAACAGTGATTTTCGAGCTGCTGAGGCTGATTTTCCTGTGACCGCGCGGGTATTCCAACATCGTATACTGGATATCACTCGCAAAAACACTCGCATGAACGGCGCATGCTTGGCACACGATGTAAAAGGCGGGTGCGGCGGTGGACTGGGTGGGGATATAGGACGGAAGGATGATTGGATAACGGGGTATCGGGTATTCAGGTCGTGCGTTCTGCTCTCGCTGTCGCTGTTGCATTGTACAACATATATGGATCACTATTTATATCGGCGCGTCCCTTTCCTTCGTCTGCCCCTACTCTGCAATCGTGTCTGAAAACCTAACAACTGCACACAACATCCAAGCCTAGGCAGCAGTGCCTTCAGCAGTACCAGACGGGCCGACCGGTGGAGCAGTACTCTCAACGCCCTCCATCGCATCTCCATCCTCCAGCTCCTTCGGGTCAATCTTGATCTCATCGCCCGCCCAGATGCGCATCGTTGGCTGCCATACCATCACAATGTTGTCTTCAGACGTGCTCGCAGCGGTCCAGTTCTCGCCTTCGCCGGGTGCCCAGCAAAAGTCCGTCGGACGCGCGGTATGCCCACCGTGCACAAACAGGAGCTCCGGTGGACCGTCCTCCTGGTCGTCTGGTGTCTGCTCGACGCCGATCTGCGAGAGATCCCAGACATTGATACGCCGGTCACTTGAGGCCGAGGCGAAGATCGTCGGGTTGTGTGGCGACCAAGCGACGTGCAGGACCTCGTCTGTGTGGCCCTCAAAGGTGTGCAGTTTCTTCGCAGGAGCGCGAAGGTCGTGTAGGATGATCGTCTGATGCAATAATGAGATAACGAAACAGTACAAGGAGAAGAACGTACGTGGTCGGCGCTGCCAGTGAGCAGGAGGTAGTCCTTTGCGGGACTATACGACACTGCAAGGATCTCCCTGTCGTGAGCTTGGACTTTTGTAACGGGCTCGTTACTCGCGCGTGTATCCCAGCTAACGCGTGTGTTGAGCTGATGAACTTCGTGATATTGGGTATGAGCTACTCACATCATAAGCATTTTATCGTCGCCCACACTAGCGAAGGTGTAGTCTTGCGTCGAATGCCAGTCTACGTCCTAAGGTACGGCGTGCGTCAGAAATCGGGAACTTCACAATAACAACGTTCATGATACTCACACCGACTACAGACGTGTGGCCCCGGAATACGGTTGTTGGCTCGATTGTCGTTTTCTCTTTAGTATAAGAGTTGACATCCCTGAGGGCAAGTCATGAAAAAGAAGCATCCCCAGGAAATTAAGAGCTTAATTCACCAGTGGCATACTGTCATATCTTCTGAGGCACCCAAGATATGACCTTGCTTCAGTGGACTCCATGCCAAACCGTACCTACACCAGTCTTGGTCAGCGCCAAGGTCTCAATTCAGTACACTCCTCACTCACCCCTCCCTTCGCTGCCCAACCAGTGTCATGTTGGGTTTGAATTCCTTCTCGGGCTCACTAGGGAACTTTGTGCGATCAAACACATAAATCTCGCCCGACACGGCCTTCGTCGCGAGCAGGTCCGGATTCTGTGGCATGTACCGCGCACGGTTGACTTCGCCCTTGTGGGTGATGCGCTGAGTGACCGATACACGCGGCTGCGTCGAAAGTGTATGTCCACCGAGCTCGCCACGCTCGTCGTCATAATCTGCGCGATCGAGGTCCGCAGTGTTGCTCGAGGGGTTTGTAGGGGACGGCCGCTTCGGCAGACGGACTTCTGCAATTTGTAGGTAGTCTTGAGCTTGGCCCGAAGTATGTGTACCGAGGAGGACGCGGTGTACTGTGTATGGTTTGTTTGCAGGTCTGTGGGATGCATGTCGGAGATTAGTTGGACGCGCATCGCATTGAGAAGGATAAAATAACGCACGATTCTTTGTCGGGAAACCATTGACACGTCAAGCTCGGCCAATCTAACGCGTGGGTGATCACGACGTCGTACAAGTAGGGCGCGTTTTTCTTCCTAATTGCATTTGACACTGGGTTGGTTTTGCGTTCATGGAGGAATACGTACGAACACTCACCATGTCTTGTACTCCTATAGTATATAGTGGATATAAAATAGGTTTGTATAGGCAGGCACTCGCAAGCAGTCTGAACGATACGCACCTCGTTGATGATCTTGTTTTCCTCCTCAGCCGCGAGATCGTCCTCCTCGTCTTGAACCATGGCTGGTTTCATCTTTGGGCAGTGCGCAGTATATAAAGCGAGCGCAGTGGGCTTATTTAGGTGTCAAGGGGTGTGGCCGGGGGAAGATATGGTGTAAGATGGCGGAGAGACACAAGATGCAGAGGCAGCAGAACGCGACTCGGACGCGCCGTTCCCCGCGCCGGCGTCCATAATTGCCTAAATTGGTCGCTATCAAAGTTTCGGGCGTCTTTTGCCACCGTTTGCACGAACGTCGATGTCGAAGACCCAGTATCGTTGGTACTTGGGAATGACATTCAACCAATGAACGCAGCAGGCTATTAAACCACTATATGAACGTTTAGGAACCTTCATTCGAACTCTGACTCTCCTTCAGCAAACGATACAGTTTGACGATCACTTTCCGGGTCGACCAGTGAAGAGACGCTGTAAGCTTTTACTCCGAGTTACATTGAGAATCTATCTGCAGCTTCATGTGGTACCCTCAAGAGCATACGCGTTTCGAATGAAGCCGGAGCGCTCTGACAAGGTCGAGCTCTTCAGGCTGTCAGGCCTCAGGACTCCTTATTTGGCGTACTACCCGCCCCTTACCGCTTACCGCTTGCCTTGTACCGTATGAACTAGATTAGAGAAGGTCATTGGTAAGTCAGATGAATCACGATGATAAGTTTTGCTTATGCTTTTACTACCTTTTTCTAGCTCAATGATGTTGACTCGGTTGCGGAGTATGTAAGGCTACGGCTACGGCTGCGTCTACGTACGTCTGTTCTTCCTGCCGTGTCTACCACCTCTATGGAGCAGAGCATCGTCTCCATGCCGCCTCCAGTACAGATGAAAGATAGGCAAGTGTATCTCATGACTATTGCGTACCTATGTTTAATAGCTGGCCCACGAGTTTATGTAGAGATTCTAGCACGAGTGCTCTCATACTGCCCCCATGCGTAGCTGTCGCATCCTTGGTCGTATTGATCATAAACCTGGCGTATAAACAATTCATCAAGGCGAGGTCGTGCTCGACACGTTTGGCGAACCAGGCGACTTACTGAAGAACCCAGGTGGCTTTCTCAAATCGCTCGTGGATACAAGTGGGGACAGGGAAAAGCTGTATGCAATGGCAGGGCTGTCTGGTTGAGTGTGGCACTATACATTCATGCAACTAGCTTAGTAATCCTATGTATCCTGAAGAGCGAAGCTTAACGATGCCTGACATGGCAGAGTTGTTCAGGACGCGAGATGCAGATACAGTGAGATTATGGCGGTAGGTACTATGCGCTCGACTCAGGGCATACGTCTTCCGGTGTACCGCTGGTAGTTGAAAATCACATCTGTCCAAAAATTTAGATGCCTGTGGTGTGCAGCTGTGAATGGCCATGGCAAATGGTATGAACCTCGGTACTGATATACGTCGCCATGTTTTCGAAAGCTCCAAGTGCGCGCATCAGCGCATCAGCGATCGCGCTCATCAAGCGCCTTTTAGTCCTCATGGCGCGCTTTTCGTCTCGTACCATGCAGTGCAGCGACTGTGCACCTTGCTGCGTCCACAATAATGTGCTCTCATCGTGTCCTCGCCTAACCTTACTTCGATAGTACCGATTCCTTTGCATAGCTCAAAGGCGAGCATGGACGCTTTGGATCCATCCCGTCTTCAAGAGATCCTCGCGGGGATCGAGCTGTTATTACGCGACATTCGTCATCAGCTTCCGGTGAGTAATTCACGCTTTACTGTATGTATTACTTTGACGTATACACACCTGTATATTTTGCAGAGTGACGGCCCTACTTCTGGTTGGTCTAAGGTTGGCAAGACCTTACAGGACATAGACGAAGAAAAGATCCGGTATTGCAAGGAAGACATAGATACTCTGCTGACTTTCGTGCGTCCTATATCACGCTACGAGATGCCCCCGATGACGTGAAATGTTTCGTTTAGGCCGGTCTCTTCTCTGCTGCTCTGACTGCCTTCCTCGTAGAGTCTTATACACAGCTTTCTGAAGATCCCACCACTCCCGTCGTACAATTGCTGTCGCAGCTGGTTATTCAAACCCGAAGCTACACAGTGAGGAATGGTCAAATCACATCCGCCGCAACGAGTACGATTTCCTCTCAGCCTTTTGAGCCACCGGCCTCGGCTATCTGCGTAAACGTCTTATGGTTCGCAAGTCTCGTTGTCAGTTTGGTGACTGCGTCCTTTGGCATCCTCATCAAGCAGTGGCTCCGTGAATATTCCACAGTCTCTAATCCTCAGCACACATCTCTCCGTTCTCGACTTCGTATCCGGCAATTTCGTAACCCTGCTTTGGCCGGATGGAAAGTTTTTGAGATTGCCGCTGTACTTCCCCTTCTCATTCAGATTGCCTTGGGACTCTTCCTTTTGGGCCTTTGCTTCTTCACTTGGGCAGTTCATTTGAGCGTCGGCGGTACCGCTGTACCGCTGGTGTCTGCATGGTTTGTCTTCTTCGTTGCAGCTGCGCTCGCCCCCGCTATTTCTGCAGATTGCCCGTATAAAATCACCCTTCTAGCACCCCTACTTCGTGCAATACGTGCGCTCATCTGCAGCAACCCTTTAACAAGGCGGTTGTACAGGGGATATCTCATACCGGCCAATCTCATCCATGATTCTGAGTCTGACAACAAAACTCGCCACATGTCTCTTTCGCATATCGTAGGCATCCATCCGCTACTCAACAAAGTCGACTTTCGAAGTTCCAAAGATGCGCAGGCCGAAAGCCAAGATTTGGTACCCCGCGTAGCCGAACATCCTGCACCAACTGTAATCATGGCGACCGTCCCTCTTGTAGAAGACCAAGTCGCGAGAGATGAAAGCAAAGATCAGGGAATGCTGGTCACAGTGGACAATGCTCTATTGGACGACGAGCTTCTCGCAGCGACCATGATTCCTCTACTCCAGCAGAATCAAGCCACTCGCGCTACGATGATGGGCTTTATCCTCACTACGATAGTGCACCGGATTCCGCGTCTGCGTTCTCCCACGGGCGGATACTATCAGACTGCAGACTTCAAGCGAATGTCGACACGTACCTGGAATGTCTTCGTGGACCTCATAATTACCATCATTGGTTCTGACCCACTGGATGATGTGTCTGCCTCTGACAGCGAGTGGTTGCAGGGCACGCTTGCAGTGCTCAATTCCTGTCCTGAAGGATACCCTTTCAGCCCTACTGCAGCATCAGTCCTCGCGCGCACAACTCAATCCTTATACAAGTCGATCGCTCTGCAACGAGCCGGGTCTCCCTCTCATCCTTTCCGGGATGTCTGGGCCGCTTGTCGTCGTGTCATCCCTGCAAAGTCTTTCAAGACGGTCGCGGTAATGTCAGATCTACTGTCGTCGCAATATTGTCATGATCAGTGCCATCATGACGGGCTATTCGACATTGTTCGTAGCCACCATGCGGCTGTTTCCGGAGATACACACGCGATTTGCAGTATCCTCGTCAAGACGATGCAGAGTAATTTGGACACAAGACGTCCTCACTCTTCCAATTCCGACCAAGATGATGTCGCGCAAATAGCCTTGACGTTGTCATTCGCATGGTTGACGGAAAAGGCACTCATACAGCATACGATGGTAGAGCGGATAGTGCAGTCGTTATACACTGCCCTTCCCGATTCTCCGGACTTTTATTCTATCATATTGCATCCGTTGATGTTGCGGATACCAAAACTGCGTCGCGGAACCGAAGGTTATCAGCGTGTGGACTTGAGTAGCTTCAACCTCCGGCGAGACACTTGGGACTTCTACATGAGGCTCGTCCAGTATGCATCCGTATCCTTGTCGAACAATACGCTCTCATCCACTGGAGCTCAAAGAGGGTGGATTGAAGGCACGGTGGCTATACTTCAGTCTTGCTCGGATCATTACCCTCTCACTACCAGCGTGGCGTTAGTCTACGAAGAACGTTTCAAGAAATTGTTTTTCGAGTCCATGGCTCTCACGTTTGAGTCCCTTCGTTTCAAGGGTATTTGGTCGATCATCATGCGAACTTTTGGACCGGACGCATTGTCTTGTCGGACCGACTTCATATACCAGCTACTTCAAACCACTCACTGCAAGGACTGTACCGACCAACAACATGCGGGTCTCTTGGAGCTTCTCTCCCATCATATCCAGACTCTTCAGCCAGACATCAAGGATATTTGTGATGCTCTGGACCAACAATTCATGAAGGACGAAATCAACACCATCCGTTGGACCCGGGATCTCGAAGAAGCCTTACTTGTTTTCATCGCGTGCCTCGGGAAGAATAATCCCCTGTTCAACCTCCAGGTTTTAGAGTATGGGAAGAACCTGAATGCATTCCTATCGGAAACTACTAAATATCCTGCCGTCATTGAGCCGATGCTGAACGCTTTTGCACGTCGAGTACCCGCCTTTCGAATTCGCATCGAAGGATATTCCAAGGAGCGCCAATCCATCGATTTGTATAGGACTGTAGTCAATCTTACAGGACTGAGCCGGCATACGTGGGATCTGTACCTAGAAATCCTCTCTCGTCCCTTCAACGTAGTGGCCCTCCGTCGGTCTCGTCCAGATTTGCTAGAAGGCATACTCGCGCTTCTGAACTCGCGGTCTGCCGATTATCCTCTGACGGATGCAGCGAAACACGCCAGGGATCTCCTCTCCGGAACCTTCTTACAATCAATGCGGGAGTTCGTGCAAATTCAAAGTAAGGGCCACGACATTCCCGACGTCCTCTTCTCCTGTAGTCGTATCTTGGTGCAGGACGATCTTAATGATCCATCGGCATTTCTTTTCGACCTGCTGGTTTCGCACCACTGTCGTAATGAATCATCGCCTTGCCACCATCAGGATGTATATGCGACCATAGAGGCCCACTGCTCTCCCCGAACCCGACTTGGAATTGCAAGGTTCCTCACGGATCATATCAGACAAAGCTATCCTCGAGCTCCTAGCGGCGAGTGGCAGACCAATACGCTCGCATCTCTTGCTTTACTATGCCAGATGATGCGTCACCTCAAGAAATCTGACCTGAATGACTACGACAAACCTTGTTCACTAGTGTCGATATTGTTGCGTCAGTCGGTAATAACCCTCCCGTCATTTACGACAACGGCCGTAGAGTCGTTGCTACAGGTTCCGGACGCATGGATCCGTATCAGGAATTTCAAGAACACTCCGAGCACGGGTACGTCTCTCTCTGTTTTCAGGCCCTATATTCCGATCTGAAGCTCTTCTGGTCTATAGGGCGTCAAATACAATTGCAAAACTTGGCGTATTTACTGAAACGATATTCATCGGGCGATGTCAGCGACAGTGTGGATATCCACATCCTCTCATGCTGCGAAACATCGCTCGAGGCGCTCCACACGGCGCTGCAAGAAATACCGATCGTGATTCAAGAGGATGCTGGTCTCTGGGAAGATTTCATGAAGCAGATGGCAAGCGCCCTCAACGTATTCCTCGATCGTAATGGTGGCTCCAGTAAGATTTATTCTGAATCGGCTATTCGATGCCTGGGGACGTGTACGAGTTTGCTCCTCCAAACCCGTAACTCCGGGCGAATGCTTGGAATGTCAGGGCTCGTGTCGGCGTTGCACGACTACCTGATACTGCCCTACGACGATTTAAGGTGCTTGCGCGACATTGTATCGGACGAACCAAGGACCCAGTCTATTCTTGGTCGGCATCCGCTACCACCGTGGCCGGAGGTATCCGAGGAAGCTGACGATAGAGCTTCTGCTTGGATCGAAGATGACGATGACAGTTCATTCTACTTCTAAACCAAGGGCTCTTTCGTGTACGAGAAATCATGTATTTCGTGATAAAATAATATATTGGACATGTTGGGCGCGTACTCCCTGCTATTCCGTCAGCGACGTCGACTTGGACGAAATGTACAAGGCGCCAGATGACCTAAGAACCCTAACCCTAAAAGTCAAATGCCGAAGACTCTAGTAAAGTTCGATGTCGAGGATGGATAATTGAGGCGACTGGACCAACCAAGTGTCATTAAAGAGTCTGTCTACACGTACAGGTCAACAGACGTGAGTGACTAATCGAATACTAAGCCGTTTCGCTGTAAATTAGTGTCTAAATGTAAGTCGTGACTGCCATGAAGGTTCTAAATGCTCATGATGCATCATGAAGTGCGCAAAATCCGAAGAGGTAGTACAGGGTATATGAGCGTGACTCGTCGTGTAAGGCATAGCAGCCTCTACCGCTTCGCATATCGTAGCAGTCGTGATGCAACTGAGGGTATAGTTAGTAAGCGCTCTCCGAATGACAATATCCGACTTACCAATGACAGCAAAGATGTTGAAGACTACGTGGTCCAAAGACTTCAGTGACGAATTTTGAGCGTAGAAGAAGGACAACTTACCGAAATAACAGAACAAAATCCACACGTCGCGCCAACGGGTGGAATACTCTATGTTCAGAGGTGCTAGGAACTGGTCCCCCACCTAAAGACCCTTCTGATCAGCAAGAGCGCAACGAAGTGATTGCATAGGAAACCACGCACAGAGTACTGGCAATAGCGGCAGCCAGTAGTATCCTGGGGGTTGTCAAGGTATCCGCCGAAAGTACTAACGAAGTCGGACGCCCACTGCCCACAAGTCTGGCCAGAGGGCGGATTGAAGATATTGAATTCGTCCGACTTGCAAGTGATAGTGAGGCCACTACGCGATGAACATGATTAGCGAAACCTAATGGTAACAGCGGGGTAAACCACTTACTGAAGTTCAGTACCCAGCATGGCACTGAGAGTGCGCGTGTAGGGAACCAACTGGTACAACCATGACTTCCAGAATCTAGCCATAGTAGCATAGGGAATCGTCACACCGCAGAACGTGGTGAGCATCAACGCCAAGAAGGGATTGAACAATGCAGCAGTCTGAATATTGGGCGAGATCGCGCCAATCAACTGTCCCAAGCTCACTAAAAGGGTGAATCTTGTAAGTTTCCATGCATAGAGGAATTCGGCGAGATACATACCACCAAAGAGTTCCATGAAGACTGTTACCAGAAGCTGGAATCCATTTCCATTCGTCCCGGCAGAACCTTGTCCGAAGTGCATAGGCCACACCTGCGAATTTCGATATCAGCTACTTCTGTAAGCTGAGACGGCGACGAGACTGACCATGAGCACCCAGTATACAAAGGCACAAAGAAGGGAGTAAGGAATTTCGCCGATGAGCTGACCAATAGCGAAAACATAGGTAGAGTAAATTCGACTGGAGGACTCTCGGATGAATGTTCCTGGAGGTAGAATGCAACTCAGTAAAGGCACGAAGAAAGAGAGAATAGAGACTAACGCCTGTTGAAGATCCATAGTGGCTCGATCTGAGACATGACAATCATAGGTAAGATAGACACCCAGAAGCTGAGAGCACATGTGAGTACGTTGTTCCTACTTGAGTGATAGAGCGAAGACTGGACTCACATTCCGAAAGCCCGATATTGGAGATCGCGCAGGCTGTGGCCAAGTTGAAGGAATGATAGCGATATCCACAAGGAGATGAATGCATGCACGAAGAGCCTGCTAAACACGTAGTCCGGCATACGCCAGAGGGCACGGTTGTTGCGTCGGACGACCTCCCTGAGCTGTACCCAGAACGGCGTGGCGTCTACAAAAGACGTGAGTGTGTTAAAGATACGCACATGGATAGTGCGGCTTACATGTAGACTCATTCTGTTTCTCGGGCGCAGGGTGCGCAAGTCCCTCAGCCTTGATCTGCTCGATCTCATCCCTTGTAAGTTGGTATTCGGGCGAGTCCAGCCAAATGTCTTTCCAGTCACGGTCGCCAATGCGGGGGGCCAGACCAGCACCAATAGCATCGAGCATGAACTGAGTGGGGATCAGCAGCTGCTTGCCTACACGCGTAGAATCTGACGCACCTCAGCCGGGTTGACATTCGGCGGACAGTGGGCACCGTGACGAGCGAAGTAATCACGCAGGATACTCGAGTCAGGGCCAATGTCGCCGAAGTAGACGGTCTCTCCTCCGGACTCAAGCAGCAGAAGCCGGTCGAAGCTCTCGAACAGCAAGGACGAAGGCTGGTGGATGGTGCACAGAATGGCCTGCCCGGACGCAGCAAGCTTGCGGAGGAAGCGCACGAGGTTCCAAGCGCTCTGGCCGTCCAGTCCGGACGTTGGTCTGCAACGAGATGAAAAAGGTGTTCAGCGACCAAGTCCACATTGTACTATACGTAAGACGCACTCGTCCAAGAAGAGCAGAAGCTCGGGCTTGCTGGCGAGTTCTACGCCGATGGTGAGCCGCTTGCGTGCTTCGACACCCAAGCTGAAGACAAGCGCGTCTGCGAGGTCCTGCAGTTCGAGAAGCTCGATCATCTCCTCGACGTACGCATCCTTTTCGGATTTGGGGACATGAGCCGGCTGACGCAGGTATGCCGAAAATTGCATCGCTTCGCGGACCGTAGCCGTACCCTCGTGGACGTCCATCTGCTCGGCTGTACGCATTGTGAGACGAGCCTGGTGAAACAATGACAAGGGTGATCTTACCATAGGCTGTACCACGAGCAAAGTCGCCGCCCAGAGGCCTGCCATCGACGAGCATGCTACCAGACACGACACCAATGTTCTTGCGCTGAGCGAGTACATCCAGACACGTTGTCTTGCCTGCGCCCGAAGCACCCATAAGTGCCGTGACAGTGCCCGGCTTGACATATCCATACACATCGTGCAATAGCCTTCTGGTTCCGCCTGGGACAGGTACGTGGTAATTGATCGCCTCCCATGTAAACGTACGACGGTGAGGACCTTCAGCGAGGCTAAGAACCCAATGAGCGTGCTGTACAGTCACAATAGCAGAATACCGGACACTTACCTGGCTTCCTTGGACGGAGCCTTCCCGACGTCGGTGATCACCTCCGACTTGCCGCGCATCTCCTTCCGCTCCTGAAGCGCCGCGTTCCTCGTTTTCGTCTCAAGCGTCGGCTTGGCATAGATCAAGGAACCGCCGCCTCCGATGTATTGCTGGTGATGAAGCATCAGCAATGAACATCATGGGGGATGTGGGTGTCCGTCAGTGACTTACCGGGTAGAACTCAATCAGAAGGACCTGAGTGAGCTGGAACAGGAAGAAGAAGCCGACCACGACGAGGAAGTTGCGCCGCCACTGGTCGGCGACGTCAATGCCGTAGCCTGCAGAGACGTACGCCGGCCCATGTACTACACTGCTTCCTGGTTCAGCGCCGAACAATGTGCAAACCTGGTTCGGTCCCAGCCCGGAGCTGTACACAGCGGTTCAATAAAATGATAGAACGATCGACTAGCGGAAGCACTCACGGATATTTTGTGACATTGCCACCGTCTCTTGGGACAATATAGGCGCCATTGCATTCCAGCTGTAGAATGTATCTATGAGCAAGCGTACTGGAACGTATAAATTATGACTCACGTCGAGGTCCCTGAATTCGTTCTCAAAGATAGCGGAGAACGCTGCATCATACGATCAGTATGTAGGGGGACATATAGTCAACACCAGGTGTACGAACCATAACCAAGGGGATTAATGTAGAACTATCGAAGTAGTTAGTGACCGGTACAACCTCAAGGCCGTTTTTACTCACGATCCAGAACAGCCACCTCTTCATCTGGCTTACAGGGATCATATAGCCAATATACTGGATCATGTTAGGCACGAAGAAAGTCGCGAGCCGGAACGCCGAGTCGAAGTTCGAGCACAGCAGACCAAAGCTCCTGAAGAAGCCTTGCATGGCCAAGTAAGCCACATATGTCTGCCCCAGCGCATGAGTACAGAGTCATGAAGAAGGGTATCGTGCAAACTTACCACAAGCTGGAAGGTGAAGAACGCCCCGGCGTCCCGTCGCAAGTGCGCCATGAAGTAGATGATCGTGTTGTACACGAAGATACGCGTGATGGAGAACGGCATGTCGGCTACGGTGTTGGCGATGACGACAGCGGCAGGCCTATAGAATCGGTAACCGAGCTGTACATCTATGTGAGTATGTGTGAGGTAAAGATAGCCCTGGCGGTACGTACCTGCTTTTTGAGGATAGGGCGGCCGAGCATCTGCGCGGGGAGCTAGAGGGAGCGTATAAGCACTGCTTAGTGTTCCAATGTCAAAGACGATTTACCTCTCCAAATGTGTCCAAGCAGGACGTCAGTAAGGCGGCGAACATGACGGAGCCCCTGGTGAACGCGCCCGCAGCGGTCGGCGGCAGGTTATAGTACGCAGCACCGATGACGATGGCAAGGATCTGCACGTCGCCTGTCAACACCGACGATCAAACACGAATACGTCACTGGCGCACGCACCCACGACAGCGAGTAGCTAGTCACAAGTTGGAACTTGTCTTGCAAGCGCATCTGGAACTGCCTCCTCGCCAGCGCACCGACCTGCCCGACGAAGCCCACGGTGTACGGACTCTTCTTCGACACGCCGCGCTTCTTGTCCGCTGCGACTGCCTCGCGGAACGCGACCTGGTCGAGCTTCTCGGTCTCCATGGCGGTGGCATACTGGCGGATTGAGTCCTGCATCGTCTTAGCGTACTTGGATTCCAGGAAGGCCTCCTCGAGCTCCTCGGGTGCGGTGGGGACGTCGTCCTCGGCTCTTCCCTCGGCGAACTGCCGTTCATTCGGGTCTGTGCAGCCTGTGAGGTAGTCGGCGGTGCTCTGGCGAGGGAGGGACTTGTAGCCGAGCTGCTCGAAGTAGGCACGAGCTTCGGACGGGGGGCCAAAGAAGACCTGGCGGCCCTTGTCGAGGACGAGGACCTTGTCGAATAGGTCGTAAATACCCTCGCCTGCTTGGTACCTGAACGGCGCAAAATTCAGCACATGTAGGAACAGATGTGGATGGGTTACCTACAGCGTAGCGAACGTCGTCTGACCGAGCACATCCGTCATAGCCCGCATCGCCTTGATGAAGTCGAGGGCGGTACTGGCGTCGAGACCGCGGGTCGAGTTGTCGAAGCAAAGCACGCGCGCCCGGGTCGCCATCATCTCTGCGATAGACACACGCTTACGCTCGCCGCCGGATACGCCGCGCACGAACTCGTCGCCGACATACGTCTGCGAGGTGTGCGAAATGTTGAGCATCTTGAGCAACATGTTCTTGACCTGGCCGTTGAACTCGTGCTTCGAAATACCGGGGAGCCGGCCGCCGGGACCTGGTGCCTTTGTTGAGAGCGCGAAGTCCATGGTCTGACCGACCGTAAGGGTAGCGATGTGGATATCGTCTACACGCGTGTCAAGAAAAGCAAGGTTGTCAGGAATATGGAGGCTTACCCTCCTGGTTGTAGACCGTTTCGCCCTTGTAGAGCTTGTTCATCTCGTGCGCGTCGATGCCCGCGTAACGGACGTTGCCTGATATCGATGCATAGCCCGTGCGTTCGTTGGAAATTGTCTTCAGGAAGGTAGTGCAACCTGCTCCTGGGCAGCCCAGTACCAGACACATCTCGCCGGGCTTGACAACGCCAGATTGCCTGATAATAATGAGACAAGCCTGATATTTGCTATAAGCCGGTAGAACTTACTTGTGCAATATCGTACGTGTACCCCCAATGATGGCCTTCTTGGGGAGTAGTGGCGCAATCAAAGACAGGAAGAACGTAATAGGGAACAAGAAAAAGTCTATGACGGCCTCTGAATTGTTGCTGGGTGAGGAACCACAAACAATAATAAAATAAAACGTAGTGACGTACTGCCGAACGTAGGGGCGTAAAACTAGCGTACTCTCGTCAGAAAAAATTGCGCACTGCTTCACTACCACCACTCACTTTAGTATCCTCACTTCCGAAGACTTGCACCTCGAGATCTTCCCAACTGACGCCGACATGTTTGTGCTTAATGCCCGCGGACTGGTTCGCATCGTTCGAGGACTGAAGATATTCTCGCAAATCGAATCTTTCCTCTTGACCGCCCTTCTCCAAATCCTTCCCCTGGTCGCTCGCAGAGTAAGTAGACGCGTTTGCATTTACTTTTTCGTTATCCGGATTCGAACGCCGGGAGAGCGCCCTGGACAGCTCATTGAACAATTCCTCGGCCTCCTGGACGTCGACATGGTGGCTGTCAACCTCGTCTTGACGGAGGGTGCGGTCGTCACCGGGAGTGTCCGCCATGAGTGGGAGGAAATGGACTAAGACCTGCCCGGGGGACGTCCGCGCCTTATATATAAGGTGGCCCGGAGCCGCCAGCAAGTGGATGACTTGTTCGCGAGAACGTTCGATTGCATAAGTCTCCCATGTTGACCATCAACCAGGTGTCCCCGATCCGGTTCTATAGTTTACCGATGATCGGGAAACATGCAGCTCTTCTTCGACTAAATGTCAAAGACACACCCCTCGAGGGGGGATGGCGAAATTGGCCGAGGCGCTGATCCACCTAGCAATCGATTAGCGTTCTGAGACCTTTTCGAAAGCAATGTAGGTTGGGGGAAGTGCAATCAATCATCTTCAACTACAGAACGCGGATTTTGCAGCGCTTTTAGCAGATTACCAGGGATGTTGCACGGTGAATTTGTTGCCAAGAAGAGGTTTCGCGCTCAGTCTTCGAGTACAGCGAAGCGTAAACGCCCGCGACATTCAGAGAAGACGATTGTTGCAGCGGTCTTAGCAGATAACCAGAGATGTTCCACGGTCGCCAGAAAGAAGTTTCGCTCTCAGCCTACAAGTACAGCATGAACGCAACGGCAGTCCTTCGCACTACCAGCATCCGCCGCGACGAGTCTGTGCCCCAGTGAATAGCATGGTGGGAAAGCGTAGACGCTCGAGACGTCGCGTGCCGCTGATGCCGACGCTACGGCGTGCGATTTGTAATCCCGATCCAATCGCGAGTCCGCGATATCGCCACATGCGAACCACACGTTTACACCTAGGCTCGTGGAACCAGCCGTTCTTTTCAAACTCCGCTAACGCTCTGAAAAGAACGGCTGGGCAAATTGGACGCGGATTCGTATACCCCCTTAAGCGCTGGGGCCCTTAGCAAAGCCGCGCAGCGCT